>JAQGCN010000856.1:0-14097 GCA_034699725.1 Friesea truncata | reverse complement strand
TGGACTCGCTTCCATTGGTTGACTTTGGAGCTGAAGTTGAGGATAGATTTGGTACGGCATTGGTGGATAATTCATCATAGGTGGGAAGTAGTATGACATTGGAGGATTGTTTGGTGGATTCACTGGTATCGCCATCGGAAACTCTCCTCCATATCCTGCGTAACCCTGAAACAATAGAATATGATAAGTGTTAACATCTACACTAGTTTTTGTGTTAACTAATAAACTAATATTGTACTTACCTTCATGTTGATCGTTGATTTGAAATGAATTCACTTTTGGAGATTTAATCACTATTGAAAGTAAAAGTCACTGGCAGTGTTGTTCGCGATGTCCAGAATATGACTGAGGAAGAAAGAATTAAAATGGACGCTCGATACACGGCGCAGAAGCAGAATATTCTCATACTTGTGTGGGATTGGTTCATTATTTTCATCAACAAAAAATGAACCAATGGGAGAATGCCACATTTTGAGCTCAAGCAGGGAGGAACGAAACAAAACCCCCGAAAGGGAACATGGATGAATCGTGTCGTTTTCTCATTGGCTTACATTTTGTCGAACAAAAAAATATGAACGAATCAGGGAGGGAATGCCACGTTATGCATTTAAACAAAGAGCAACCTAATGAAACAGGAACAGAAGTACTGACAAACACTAATGACACTGACAGAGTTAAAGGCAATAATATTTATAAGCAGTAAGCTATTGACAATGACTCCACTACTGTTTTTCTTAAAAAAACTAAACAACTTAGCAAATGTTATAATGAAGAAGTAACATTTTTGTATTTTATTTAATCACAGTGGATACTTGCAACCTGCTGCTTCATTTCTTAGCATAAATTAATTTTGAACTACCCGTCTGTAGTAATAGTAACAATAATGTAGCCTGAGATTTCTTTCTCATCAAAAAGGTACGGAATTCTAATCTAGTAAAAAATACTAATTAATTAAAATGGGTGAGATTACGGAATAAATATTTATCTTTACCTAAAATTTAAGCTAATTAAGTTGAATCGGGTATATATTATTTAATATAAGTTTATGAAACTGGGAATGGCACAGGAGAAATACCCCCTTTTGTACTTTAAGTACCTTATGTTTTCAAAAGTTGATCTTCCAAGTGGAAGTAGAAAATATAAAAATTTAGATATTTGATTTCTTTGATGAGAGATGTGTGGAATAATAAAATTTCATTGTTGAAGTGGTTCCACATAATTTTCTGGGATTAGACCAGTTTTGCCACGAAGAGTTCCTTCTAACCACCCTGGTTCACAAGATGGCCGAACTGTAAATCAAATTAGATTTTAGATATAAATACTTTGATTAAGATGAAAATAATATTAGTATACCATTAGTAATAACTTCATTAGGCTCAAAAGAAAGTTCATTATCGTGCTCTCCAGTGCAAGAATAAAGTGTCCTTGCTGATCGCCTGTACACAAAAACATTTTCAATTTTAACAATTTAATTCCTACAGTTTAAGTAAGAATTAACTTTATTGATTTCTTACGCAGTTTCGAATTTTCCACTGTATACGTACGTTGATGAATTCCCTCCTACCATTCGGTTGGTAGAAACAAATTCTCGTAATTCTCTACCATTTATGATAGGATGCTCTGGTGGAGGTTGGTAAGGCGGAGGTTGTGCAGGACTTTGAACAATATGGTGTGAGCCTGAAGAAACCGCTGGCCAAGAACTAACTGATTCCGCTGAACTACTACTATTTGATCTCTCAACTGAAAAATTAAGATTTAAGCTATGACACTTAAGTGAACAGTAAAATTACCTGGTTTGTTAAGCAATGGCTGCGAATAGTAAGTACCCGTGCCCTTTTGAGTAATTTCTTTTCCAAGTCGTAAACCTTTTGGAAATTGACTGTGGGCTGACTCCGAAGGTGGTGTTGGTAATGGTTGGAGTTCAGTGCTCTGGTTTGAAGATGAAGAGGAATGCGAAGAAAAATGAAGATTAAGTGCAGGGTTTGATTGGTGGGGTCGAAGGTTCTCCCAGGATGATCCCATTTCCACTCCAAGGGACTTTGGACCAGCGTAGGACCGTACAACAGCCTAGAAAAAAATTAATTTTAAAATGTTTAATTAATTAATTCGTCTAAATTTATGTAGGGTTCCTTGACAACGATGAATCAATTTCAACTCATATGGTTGTGGTACCATAACTCGACTTTTTTCTGGTTTGAATTCTCATTTGGTTTCATGCAAAT
This sequence comes from Friesea truncata, assembly GCA_034699725.1. Lineage (NCBI taxonomy): Eukaryota > Metazoa > Arthropoda > Collembola > Poduromorpha > Neanuridae > Friesea > Friesea truncata. The sequence continues at coordinate 11,875 of JAQGCN010000856.1, read as the reverse complement.
CGTTCCTATGCAAATGCAACTTGCATTAGAAAATTATTAGGAAGTTTTTTTCACTTTCAAAAAAAAGTCATTGCACAACCTTATGAGCAAATTGATTTAATTTAACTGTCAAAGAACCTTGAATGGTAGTTAAGTTACGTGTCGAATAGGTGATGTCTCTCCGTGGTTTTGGAGATGAGGAGGAGGACTTCCTTTTCTTGCTTCAAAAGGAGGTGGTTTAGTTTTAAAAATCTGAAAATAAGTTACAAGTATTAAATTGATGTTAAACTGCATGATGTAAATCACTTATTTATATTTTTTGTCACCTTTTCATAGTTGTCAATAAGTATTTCTACGACTACGTTACAAAACTTGATATCCATTATGGCAGCAACAGTTTCCTCTTCAGGGCGAAGAAGGGTGGGGCCAAAACATACTCCCAGATTACTCACCGTCATTTTGTTTTTATCGCTCCTTCGTGCAATCCTGTAGTTTTAATAAACTTAAGTAAAATGTCAAATTATCAGTATTAGATTAAGTGGTGGTTGTACATTTGAAGGTGAGAGATGAGAATATTTAGTACTTTGAAGTTAGGAGATGGGAGACGGTAGATGAGATTATGAACGTCCGAAATTCTTTGAAGCCTTGTCTCTTGTTCTAAATCAGATACCAAAAGTTAAGTTGAAATCAACCATTTTTTAATTTTATATTATACTCACTTGCAGCTCGTATGAATTCTTCATGAAGTCTAAAAGTCATTATTGGTTCTGGTAGATTTCGGAAAAATGTTTTAAGGGCGGAAGTAATTGTTTTGGTCTCCCATTCGCACCTGTCGGACAGAGACACTTTTTCTCCTTTTCTTCGGTCCAGAGACAAACTCAAAAGCTTGGAGACTTTTGAAGAAACACCAACTAAACGGTAGAGGCCTTGTTCCTCAAGTCCACGATTTTCTAGCTCAGAGATACAGTCAGAAACAAATGAGAATCCAATTTCATCTAATGAAGTTTCCTCTCCACGTGAAACCCGGCCTGGTTGTCCATATGTCTATAAAAGATTAAAATTAATATAATGTAATTAAAACAAATAAAGTTAAACATACCGGTTCTCGACCGTCCATTGCATCTAGCCAGAGTCTTCTGTCCTCTTCTGAAAGTGCCTGAAGCGTATATACAACACCAGGACGATTTTCAGCAATTACGTCAAAACAAAACCGTTTGTCAATGGAGTCTGACATGCGGCGAACACAGGATTTCAAGAGTATCTCATCAGTACCAGTCTGCATATATTACAATTAACATTCATACTCGAGATGAGCAGTGAGGAAGATACTTACAATTTTTCCAGAAATTTGATTGTAAGCGATCATAGAGAATTTTCGCGTGCTTTTATCGTACATACAGTAGAATTTTGTCCAAGTAGTACCGAGGGCTTCTGAAAATATAACAAAAATTACATTTTTATCTAATCTAGAATGCTATAAAAAGATTAACACAAATTCAAGTGGACTTTTACTTTTTTCCATGAGGAAGAGATAACCCTGTCTTGTGTACATTTTACCCAGACAGATGGGATCCTTCTAAAAACAAAAATATTTACACAATGAAATTGAGTGTCCTTTCCATTTAAACAATATTGAATCGAATCACTTACAGACTTTCGTAATTCTAACATTTTATGCATGAGCATTTTAGCTTTATCTCGTGTAGTCTCACAGTTTTCTCGTGTCTAAAATAAAATAAATATTTAAAAGTAACAAAAAATAATTAATTATAAATGCATACATTTTGTATTTTCTTTTGTAGGTCGATCATGTATGGCTTAGAGTCAGTGGCCACTTCGTGTCCTTGATGATAGAAAGTTAGCCATCCGTACATAAAACCCAGAAGCTAAAAAATAAACAATGAAACAATATAACACGAAATGAAATGAAATGTCAAATGTTTGAAATTATAAAAATATTCACCGTTTCTACAAATTCGTATTTTTTAGACTCCTGAACTTCTTGAAGGAGATAAACATAGTTAAGACTCGCTTGACAGAAATGTCGTTGCTCCATTTCAACGGATGCATCGGCCTAGATTCAGTCAACAATGAACACCACTTACTCATCACAGCAATAAACAAATCAAGCGAATCGATAAAAATTTTATCACTACCAATAATGGGAAAGTAAACTTATAGAATTTGATTGTGATTGTAATAGATTGCGTTTAGAGTGAAGAAATGAGCACATTGAAAGTATATTGAAATTTTTAGCTAAATATGGAAATTAAATTATGTTTTGACACTCACTCTCTCCCATATTCTTACTCCTGGAAACTATGACTGAATAAAGGTAAGAAAATAGGGAATAGGGTAAGGATGAAGAAGGAGAGAGTAGAAAGTATTGATCCTTTCTTGCGCAAAAGTCCTACGCCTAGTACAATCACAATCCTGGAGAAAACGTAGAAAGGAAAGCGGCCTCCCTTGGGAAATGTAAGAGAAAGCATAACAGATGAAATTCTTACTTCCTGGAGGACGTTGTCCTGTTTCTTCGTTGAAAGATTCAAATATCTCTCTTGACTTTGACAAAACTTGGCTGTTTGCTTCTCAAACTTCTTTTTACCCTCCTAGAATCAAAATAGTATCAGTCTACATCAGTAAAATATTAATCCAAAACTTACCTTCACTTCGCCAATTCTTGTCTTTCTGAAATCTTCCAATGGTTTGATATACTGATCGTTGGCCTTTTCCAGCTGGAACATAATTTCATTTATTAGCAGCTGAGTGGATTGTTAACTAACTAATACTTACAAGACGATCTCTTTCGTCTTCAATTGATGAAATAAGTCTTGCAAACTCCTGAAGTGATTGTGCAATGATAAGTTCATCATCAGTTTGATTGCTGCCAATCCATTCAAAATGGAAACTCTCCAACGAGGCTGCTAAAGCTCTTTGAGCTCGAGATAGCTCTAAAGACATAAAATTAAATGTAGAAAATATTTCTACATAATATTTAATTGACGTACGTCTTGCAGCGTTGAATATTTCCCTGACATCCTTGACGAGTCCCTTAATCTGTGAACTTGTCCTTTCTAGTTCTTTTTCATGAGCATGTAGATTCTCTCTAAAATATGGAGAATCTGTAATACAGTCGGTGAACTCGAGGGCTTGAAGACCCATTTCCAAAATTCTATTTACTTTAGTACACCTTCAATGACATCACAAACTAAAAGATAAAAGAGACAATTACAAAAATTAGATTAAAGTACTAAAATAAAACAAAGGTTCTTCCTCTTAACAAAAAGAGCAACGGCTGGATAAACTAAACTATTAAAAAGTGGCATAGAAGGAAAGGAGTGGGGGTGGAGGAGGGGATTGAGGTTAATATTGATATTTGATGAATTTAAATCATGGTTAAGCGGTTTGCTTGCATGCACTCACACTTTATCTAATCTCTTAACAGAATAGAGAGTTAACTATTTACTATTACTACCGAATCGAACTCTAAAGTTAAAAGGGGTCATGGTTGCGTCACGAGTATATGAATGGTGAGGGTGAAGAAAATAAACAACATCACAAGATTAAAAGATGAATCATGATTAAAGTAATAATATTAAAATCACAAGATGTAAAATTTAATAATAGAACTACTCTTACCGTATTAGTCACCCGTCATTAAACTTAACTGGAGTACCGTAGAGAAGTTAAGTACAGAACAGAGAGGAATTTTATGTAAACAAACAAAATTAAGTAAAATTTTGAGGAATGTTATTATAAAAATGGAATGTGAGATTCATGTGGAAAGTTGAATCCTAAAATTAAACTTGTTCTGTTTCCACTTTAAGTAAGTGAGAAATAACTCCTACAATTACTTTACTTTTAGAGGATCTTTCGTAGTAAAAGTAGTAAAGTATGGTAGGAAGGAAGACAAGACAAGACGAAGAGGGTTGTTGAGAAAATGAGGATAAATGAAAATCAGCAAGGATCCACCCTCCGTATGGTCCACATTCCAGAGGGGACCATCATCACCACCATCATCTCAATCTCAATCAAAGGAATTCCTCAACACAACATCCAAAAACTTAACTTTTAACTTAAGAATGAATGGAATACCAAAATCACACACACTTCTCAAACAATCAAAAGAAAAGGACACCTTTTTTTACACACTTGATCAAATCATCATCATCTTTCTTTTAAGAAATGACGTGTACTGGTATAGAAAGAATTACAATTTTACTATTATACTAATTTATTACGCAAGACGAAAGATTTTTTATAAATTCATCTATTCAACCCGTATTGTTGTTTGGAAATTAATTAAATTAATACCTATCAAATTAAATAACTTTACAAGAAAAGATCCGTTAAATGACTCGATTTCTGTAATTAATTAAATCAGAAAACCAGTTTATTTATTACTTATCAATAAGTTATTTTTTACGTTAACCTTATTTCTGGTCCATGATAAGGATGACGATAAGCTTGATTTGATTGTAAACAATACAATTTACTTTTATCTTCTTTTTAATATAAAACAACTTGGAATTTTATTGACCAACTTATTGAAGTTTTCTTTTTTGGGAGAAGTTACAAATGAACAATGAAAGTAAAAGATTTTCAGAACTGTGTAAATTTTATTAGTTAAAAGAAATTAAAACACTTAACATTGTAAAACTTTATGTTAAAAAATCAATTTTTTCAAAAATTTTTTGCAGAGAACATTGCTAAATGCTTATACAACATAATTGCCTGGGAATTAAGAAAAATTAGAAATAATCTGAAAACTGGAAGGAGTAATGAAACAAAATCAGTTTATTTATCATCATCCCAAAATGTATTCTTATTACGAGCAGACATGGAATTGAAATGAACAAAAGTGCTTGGATTTTATTTATAGGTTAATTGTGTTAACTTTAAACTAGATTAAAGTAATCTTAACTTAAACTTAATCCATTTACATGAATATTATTTTTAATTATTTCAATGAAAAATTTTCGATTATTTCTCTTCTAGAAGTTTCTTGAGTTCTGACATTTGTTTAACAGCGATTTTTTTCTCCCAATGGTCTTCAGTTCCAGTCTTCTCTGTTTTAGTGATAATCAATGTGTGTGGAGTCCCATCCCGTTCCGTGACGTGAGATACGTTTTGCATGTTATTAATTGCTTTTTCAAGATGAAGTCGTCGGATTTTAGTCATCTTGAATCCTTTACTGATTGTATTGCTTTGCATAAATCGCAAAAGCAGTTCACAATCATTACAAACGCAAGAAGAGTGGAAATCATCCCGACGATAAATTGGAACTGGGAGCGACTTTGCTATTATTTTTTCCATCCTCTTCAGAACAATTTGAGTCATTTCTATCCAAGATTTTCTTAAGATTTCCTTCTTGTCAACACCCAATTCCAGCAACAGTGAGACAATAATATCCAGTGGCTTCTTTTCAGCAACTTGTATCATATTAAATTCGATTCCTCTTGTAATATTGTAAAACTCCATAAGGAACTTCTTCTCCGATTCATTGTGCAGTGTTCTCCGTGCTAAGATTTCAGGAGTTATGTTTCCATAACGCGGGTAACCGGAGGATTTAACAGTCTTCAATACATGCTGAGCAAGTGCCGCACAAACGTTTCTTTTCTCCTCACCACCAGTAGTTGTAGTTGTTATGAACAGCTTAAGCATTTCAAGAGCGGTATCTCGTTCATATTCTTGTTGCTCGAACATTTTCAAAATTTCTGTTGAAAGAGCATTCCAGCCATACTTCTCGCATTGAGCAATAAGAATTGGAATTTTGGCACGGGTTAGACTATTTCGATGTTGAAGGAATTTCTTAAGCAGTTCCAGATTGTTGAAATCAGCAATTGCTGATAGAAGTTGAAATGCATTCTCACTCTCACGACTGAAGCCAGAATAATTATTTACAAGATCCCATGCCCACTTTAGCAGTTTAGCATCAATTACTTCATCCCTTGAAACCCCACGAGTATTTTTATATTCTCGGAGGAAAATATTCTCCGCCTTATCAATATTGCCTCTTCCATGGACGAAAATTTCAAAGAGGTCTGTTGGCCAAATGACGAAAGCAGCATGACGATAGAAGAGAGTCAAGTGAACACCCTCGTTCCCTGTTTCCTCTCGTTCTGTATCATACGGTTTAATGACACTCCAACAATTCTCTGGAATGACTTCTTCTTTTAGCTCCACAGATATTGGCTTCATGTTGTTTAGGAATTTTTTAGCTGAGTCAGAGGAATCCAGTTGACGAAGATGCGTTAATTCATACTCATTCTTGCAGTAGCAGTCACTGTCGTCCGAGTCAAATTCCGAGTCGCCGTTTTCATCTCCCTTAGAAGTTTTCTCAAAAATTGCTAGCAGTAGAGTCATTTGGTGTTGAGTTGTGACAGCTTTCAAGAGCTGAGCAATCGCTTTATCAGTTGATTTCAAATTCTCAAAAGAAAGGTTCTTTCGAGTGTACTTGTGTTTTAGGGCGTACACGATCTTGCTTGGTCCATCCCGAGTCTTTCTCAGTTCCTTCCAATTTTCAAAGATAGTTCCGAGTCTGTCTTCAGGTTCACTACTTCTTGGAGCTATCATTGGTTTTGGATTTTTCCCAGTAAGACACAAGTTGTAGACAAGACACGCTCGGACTCCACTCTTCAATGGATTGATCTCATGAAGGCAATCGCAGTAAAATACAGAAAAGCAAGTTGAAAATTCAGCCTCTGGCGCTGCACCTGTACTAAAATCAATGGTTTTGATTTGTCCATCATGATGGACTAACAACTCTCCACCAGTGTATTTTGAAGGAAGTTGTACGATAAGAGTGGCAAACATTCCTTGCTCTTTTTCTGAATCTCGGTGAAGTTTGAAGAAAGATCCTTGCTTGTACATAAGAAGCTTGTAGATCGATGCCATGAATGGGTCACTGATTGAAAGTTCCTTTGCAACTAATGGGACAAGTGTTTCCTTAATGAAATTATCCCAGGATGGATTCAAAATCTTGAAAAAGAAAGAAAATTCATTATTAGGAAATTCAAGTCATTAATACGTGTAAACCAGTGCATACAGTGAATTTGTCGGGACTCATTTGATAGGAATTCCTGAATGAAGTGTCTAGTATAGTTTCACTGCCTTTTCCATATGGGGATTTTTCAAACAAGTCAAGGATTCGATCAATTTCCTGTTCATAGATTGGAAAACGTAATATATTTCCATCCTGAAAATAAAACAGAAATCGCGATTATATAATTGTTTGATATTCATCAAACATTTTGAATGTGGCTAACCTGGAGAGAAATCACAACCATTGGTGCTTGCGTCAGCTTTTGAGATATGGCAAATTCATAAGCACTACCGCCACTGCTGACGGTTTTCAGTATCTCGTTCACCTTGTGCTTGACAGTTGTTGTGTCTTCAGGTTCTTCACGTTTAGCTTTCTTCTTTTTCGGTTCGCCAACTGAAGTGTCACTAGATCCGTTGGAATTCTCATCTGATTCTGATTCTGCTGATCCTTCGTGATCCTCGTAGTCGTAACTTCTTCTCCCATACCCATACCCACCAAACCCAATACCTCTTCTTGCTTCTTCTTTGGTTCTAGGCATTTCAGTCCGCTGCCAAAGAAGGGAACGATGACAAATGTTAGGAAATCTAAATCTACGATGGAAAAATTATTTATACAACTTACGTTTGAAAAATGCTTAATAGATAGATAGTAAACAGAAACAGTAGCGAGTATAGATTTAGTTTTATATCCGTCGTCGTGTCGTGTGTGTTGGTGACTGATTCTTTTTGTCTTGAAGTTTAGAGAAGCGGGCTTATACACTATGACTCATCGGAGCCTGCAGTTGCAGTTCAATTGTTTATTCTTTCTTTCTTCAATTTCGATTCGATTTGTTTAAAAAATTTAACCCGCCTTTCAATTTGTTATTTAAAGTTCACGGGAATACTAATAATCACCACACCACACTCCTTTAGTGAGGGGATTCATTAAATGTGGCGGAAGAAAAAATGAATTTTGCTAAAAGTGGCCACACCCAGCGCGGCCAATTTTAGCCGATTTTTTGTTCTGTGCCAACTTTACCTAACAACATGATGTCAAAAACTGACATCAGGAATTACAACAGGATTTTTACTACGTTAGGAATTACAACAACAGGGAAAATATACAATAGGAATTTGTGCTACAAATACCATTTTCTGCAATAGGAATTTTATTACACTAGGATACTAGCGTTTTTTTTGTAGCAATGTTCACGATATTCCTATTGCTGAAAAATTCCTTTTTTGATACATCCCCATGTCTTTTTAAAACTACTTGGAATTTTATTGAAGTTTTCTTTTTTGGGACAATTGCAAATGAACGAAAGTAAGATAGAAGTTAGAGAACTGTAATTTAAAGAAATTAAAACACGTAACATTTAAAAAAAAATAATAAATTTTTTTTGTTGCAGATGATCCACGTCATTAATTATATTTATATTAATATTCTATTATATATAAATATATTTTAAATTCCTTCAGGGAATTAAGAAAACTAATAGAAAATCAGAAATATCTGAGATAAGTGAAACAAGACGTTATTTATAATTTTCATCATCCCAAAATAATTGTTGTTCAAGTGTACGAGCAAACATCAACAAAAGCGTTTGGCTTTTATTTATAGGTTAATTGTGTTATAACTTTAAAGAAGATTACAAAGTAATCTAACTTAAACTTTATGTATAAGATAAATATTATTTTAATGCAGACTCTTCTAGAAGTTTCTTGAGTTCTGACATATGTTTAACAGCGATTTCTTTCTCCCAATGATCTTCAGTCCCAGTCTGCTCTGTTTTAGTGACAATCATCGTCTGCGGATTCCCGCTCCGTTCCGTGACGTGAGATAAGTTTTGCAAGTTATTCATTCCTTGATGAAGATGAAGTCGTCGCATTTTACCCATCTTGAATCCTTGACTGATTTCATTGCTTCTCATAAATCTCAAAAGCAGTTCACAATCATTACAACCGCAAGAGTGGAAATCATTCCGACGATAATTTAGAACTGGGATGGACTTTGTTCCCATTGTTTCCAACCTCTTCAGAACAATTTGACTCATTACCTTCCAAGATTTTCCCAAGATTTCCGTCTTGTCAACCGCCAATTCCAGTAAGAGTGGAACAATAATTACCAATGGTTTATTTTCAGCAACTTCTATCATGTTAAATTCAATTCCTTTCGTGATAGTGTAGAACTCCTTAAGGAACTTCTTCTCAGCTTCATTGTCCAGTTTTTTCTGTGCTGGGGTTTTAGGAGGAGGTTGGAATCGATAATATGGTTTATCTACAATTTCCAAGACATGTTGTGCAAGTGTCGTACAAACGTTTCTTTTCTCCTCACCAGCAGTAGTTGCACTTGTGATGAACAGCTTAAGCATTTCGAGAGCGGTATCTCGTTTATGAGGTTGCTTGAACATTCCCAGAAGTTCTTTTGAAAGATCAGTCCAGCCGTACTTCTCGCATTGAGCAATAAGAATTGGAATCTTAGCAGGGGTTAGAATATTTCGATGTTGAAGGAATTTCTTAAGCAGTTCCAGATTGTTGAAATCAGCAATTGCTGATAGAAGTTGAGATGCATTCTCACTCTCACGACTCGAGCCTGAATAATTATTTACAAGATCCCATGCCCACTTTAGTAGTTTAGCTTCAATTATTTCATCCCTTGAAATCCCACGAGTATTTTGATATTCTTGGAGGAAAATACTAGCCGCCTTATCAATATTGTCTCCTCCATGGACGAAAACTTCAAAGAGGTGTTCCTTTGGCCAAATAACGAAAGCAGCATGACGATAGAAGAGAGTCACCTGAATGCCCGCGTTCCCTGTTTCCTCTCGTTCTGAATTATACGGCTCAATGAGACTCCAACATTTCTCTGGAATTACTTCTTCTTCTAAATCCACAGAGATTGACTTCATGTTGGTTAGCAAGTTTCTAGCAGAGTCAGAGGAATCCAGTTGACGAAGATGCGTTAATTCATAATCATTCTCGTTGTCATCACTGTCGTCCCAGTCTTCATTTCCGTGAGAAGTTTTCTCAAAGATTGCTAAGAGTAGAGTCATCTGGTGTTGAGCTGTGGCAGCCTTCAAAAGCTGAGCAATCGCTTTATCAGTTGATTTCAAATTCTCAAAAGAAAGGTTCTGTTGAGTGTACTTGTGTTTTAGGGCGTACACGATCTTGCTTGGTCCATCCCGAGTCTTTCTCAGTTCCTTCCAATTTTCAAAGATAGTTCCAAGTCTGTCTTCAGCTTCACTCCTTCTTGGAGCAATCATTGGTTTTGGATTCTCCCCAGTAAGACATAAGTTGTAGACAAGGCATACTCGGACTCCACTCTTCAATGGATTGATCTCATGAAGGCAATCGCAGTAAAATGCTGAAAAGCATGTTGAAAATTCAGCATCTGGCGATGCATCTGTACTAAAATCTATGGTTTTGATTTTTCCATCATGGTGGATTACCAATTCTCCACCAGTGTATTTAGAAGGAAGTTGTACGACAAGAGTGGCAAACATTCCTCGCTCCTTTTCCGAGTCTCGGTGAAGTTTGAAGAAAGATCCTTGCTTGTACAGAAGAAGTTTGTAGATCGACGCTATGAATGGGTCACTAATTGAAAGTTCCTTTGCAACTAACGGGACAAGTATTTCCTTAATGAAATTATCCCAAGATGGATTCAAAATCTTTAAAAAAGAAAATTCATTAGTACGAAATTCAAGTCATTAATACGTGTAAATCAGTGCATACAGTGAATTTGTCAGGATTCATTTCATAGGAATTCCTGAATGAAGTGTCTAGTACAGTTTCAGTGCCTTTTCCATATGATGATTTTTCAAACAAGTCAAGAATCCGATCAATGTCCGGTTCATAGATTGGAAAACGTAATACATTTCCATCCTGAAAATAAAACAGAAATCGCGATTATAGAATTGTTTGACATTTTGAATGTGGCTAACCTGGAGAGAAATCATAACCACTGGTGCTTGCGTCAGCTTTTGAGATATGGCGAATTCATATGCACTACTGCCACTGCTGACGGTTTTCAGTATCTTGTTCACCTTGTGCTTGATGTTTTCAGATTTAGCTTTCTTCTCTTCTGGCTCGCTACCTGAAGTGTCCTCAGATCCGTTAGAATTCTCATCTGATTCTGATCCAACCTCGTTCCAATATCTTCCAGACATTTCAGTCCGCTGCCAAAGAAAGGAACGATGAAAAATGCTAGGAAATCTGAATCTACGCAACGAAGGAAAAATTATTTATACAATAAACTTACGTTTTTGAAAAGTGCTTAATAAGATTGTAAACAGAAACAGTAACAGTTTTATATCCGTGTGTTTGTGAGATTCTTTTTGTCTTGCAGTTCAGTTGTAACAATTGTTTATTCCTTTCTTTTTAAATTAATTTTGATTTGTTTAAAAATTTTAAACGTCTCCACTTTCAACGTTTAAGGTTCAACTGCTCTCTTTTGATAAAACGTTCTTCATCCCTCCCTGTGTCCCTGCTCTCTTTTATACGATGAGACAACCACGGTCAATCTAATAATCACCCAACTCCCATAAAACCCATTTCAACAATGTGTCGGTCGGAAGAAAGACTTCTCTTTGCTATAACAGGCCACGACCGGCGCGGCCACTTTTTGCCGATTATTTTTGTCCGTGCCGCTCACGCCTGCCTGAGGAACAGCTATATTTTTTGCCGGGCAGAAAAAAATAGCATAACCGGTCTTAGCTTCTGCTGCATTACAAAATCAGGGAAACAGAAATAAGGTGAAATTATAACAGAAATAATAAACCCTGTAACCCAGGGGTGTAAAAAAGTAGCGAAAGTGCCCTAAGGTCTTAAGTTGCATGACCCGTCTGTCTTAATTATTTTTGAACAACTTTTGTAT
>JAQGCN010000855.1:0-14104 GCA_034699725.1 Friesea truncata | reverse complement strand
GATAAAGACGCACAATAAGAATCAAAAATTGATACGCCTCTGGCAAGTCAAAGAAATAAGGAAAAAAAAAAAAAAAAAAAAATATATAATACAACTGCATTCGAGTTCTCCTGATGGGGAAAAGAAACAAGCTATTCATAAACCAAATACACGCCGTGGAAGTTTTCCTTGGAGGAGTCATCGCCTGTGTCATCCCCTCTTGGATACCTGTGCTTCACCAGTGGGTCCTCTTCGCTTGTGAAATCGTCTACCAGGACAAGAAGACACCAGTGGGTCCTCTTCGCTTGTGAAATCGTCTACCAGGACAAGAAGACACCAGTGGGACCTCTTCGCTTGTGAAATCGTCTACCAGGACAAGAAGACACCAGTGGGTCCTCTTCGCCAGTGCATCATGGTCCTGGACATGGATTTAATTCTGGAGGACATCCGTTTCCTCTTCGATGAGGAGTACTCCCTCCTCGTAGCCATCCGGTTTATATTTGAAGATGCGAAGGTTATTACGGATGACGACACCGAAGATGACTCCTACTGGGCTCGTCGTTATCCGGACAATCCAGATTGGGACGACGGTGTTCCAATGGATGAAGATGAAGATTTGGACTCCGATGAAGAAGCACATGGACCTGTATTTTGGCCTTTTCAAGTCAACGATGAACCAAATGAAGACCTTGGCCCTGTGAACTACGGGAACATCGAAATACTACCACCTCCAGTGCCACGTGTATTTCGTCTTCCATTATCTCCACCTCTTTCTCCATGAAGACAGCGATGACCTGGTTTTAGTTTAAGTTTAGATTTTTTTTAAAGTTAGGAATTTTAGCTTTTTCCGATTTAAAGTTAGGAATTTTAGCTTTTTCCGATTTAAAGTTAGGGATTTAATCTTAAGGTTAGATTTTTTTTCCAGATTCAATTTAAGGTAAGGTTTTTTTCAATTAATTTTTAGATTAATCTTGGTTAAGTTGTAAAATATTGTTGGAAATTTTTAATTATTCATTTGGAATAAATAATTCAAAACATTTATTGTTTCTTGTTTTGTGTTTTTTATTTACCCATATTTCATTTCATGTTCATATTGGATTTTTGGTGTGCTTTGCAACTTTGTTTTTCCTTTTCCTTTGCTGCAGATTGGTTGTTTTTCCTTTTCCTCTGATTGGTTGGCTTTCTCTTCTTTGATTGGATCTGGATGGCCTTCTCTTCTTTTGGATGACTTTCCCTGCCTTTGACTGGATCTGGATGGCTTTGTCTTCTTTTGGATGACTTTCACTGCCTTTGACTGGATCAAGAGGAATGAAATTATTATTGTTTCATGGACTGTCCAATTCCAATGGACTACTGGACATTTTCCATCATTTTAAAGGAATTAATAATCAAATATCCGAACTCATTGCAAAAAAATAACTGTTAAAAAGTTAACTGTTTGTTGTAACATTTATCTTGAATTCTGTAATTTTGAATAGATTTTTATACGACTTAAACTCAATTCCAAAATTCTCGGAACGAATAATGTGCTTCACATTTCAATTTACAATTTTACAAAGTACTACAGTCTACACTTCCACCACCTACAATTAATCAGAATCATTGTAAATTTTGGATGTCTCTGAAAATAATTTCTTGTTGTATTACTTCTTACCAATTACAACAGCATCAGCTTTTGTTGGAAGTTTCGTCACTGGCCTTAGCCTGGCTCATTTCTTCACTGCCTCTTGGACGGAAAAGACCTCTTGACTGAATACCCCTTGGACACCTTGGACACCACCGTTGGACATTGAAGTTACCAAGAAGAAGGAGGACCAGGACTTTCCCCCTTGGCCGTGGAAGTTTTCTTTGGAGGAGTCGTCGCCTGTATCATCCCCTCTTGGATACCTGTGAAAGTTGCGTCGTCACCAGCGGAACCATTTGGCCACAAGGACCAGGCACCCTGCCCAGGACGTCAGATTGGAATTCTTTAATATTCACCAGGACAGGATTCACTGTGAATCAACGCCTGTGCATTTAAGATCCAAGTTCATTTCCATTTTGGATATTGGAATCATTCTAACGAAGTCCTCGTCGCCTGTGCACTGAAGATCCAAGTTCATTTCCATTCTGGATATTGGAATCGTTCTAACGAAGTCCTCGTCGCCTTGCACTGAAGATCCAAGTTCATTTCCATTTTGGATATTGGAATCATTCTAACGAAGTCCTCGTTGCCTGTGTGTAACCGCTACCGGATACCTGTGTTAGCATAATTCCGTCGTCGCATTATTTACGGAAAGTTTTCTATTAAACCTAGAGTTTCAAGTTTGAACAGGACCAACCGGATACCGGGCAAATTGGTTTAATGAGTCCGACGGCTCGAGCAATTACTCTTACGATTGATTGTTTAGAAGATGAGGCACCGGGAATACCGGTCTAACGTGGAGAAAAGGTGGAGATGAAGTGTAAAAATAACGTTAGTTTTATCTTAGTTTGATAAAATTAAATTGTAAAAACTTCTACCGAAAATTCTTTTATTGATTTGGATAAGATTCGGGTAAAAACTACCCGAGGTTTATCTCATTCTGATAAAACTCACTCACTACATGTATTTTTCTTAATTTGATTAAACCCAGGTATAAACTACCTGATTTCCTTTGATTTTATACAATTTTGCTTTTATTGCATTATAAAACTATAATTTGCAATTACTCGAACACTAATTTTAGTAATTCGAGAAGTTGGAACCGGTTAAAATTAGCATTTGGCTAACTTCATATTCTTAATCTGCTACCTTAATTTAGCATTCACAACACGTGTATGAAAGCGAAAGTTTATTTTTGTTTACATTTTTTTAACTTTCAATTTCATTTATTTATTTCTGACGATAACGAATGTATTAATTATTTTCAGATAATGTCCAATTTTTTACAGTGTTTAGACATTGGAAAGGAAATATTTGATAAAGAATCTCTAATCGTTGTTCATGAACATGGACAAGTTGATGGAAGTTTCGTTTTACATTCACTTGCTGCTGAATTTATTCGTATGCAAGAATGTGACAATAAGTTACTTCTAATACTCAATTATCAATCGGTCACGCATTGGTCTTCGGTAGCTTCTAAATTGGGATGGAACCTCGCTTCAAATAATAAAGGTAATCCCGTCGTTGTAATTCGAACATCACAAGTTTTGACGAATTCAACATTACAATGAATTTCAACAACTAAATAACATCCTGTGTTTTTCTTTTAGTTTCAGTCGTTGATTCTCTCAAGATTGTGTATGATTCTATCACTGGACATTCAATAGCTGAAGATGATAATATGTTAGATGCAGCTGGAAACATCGATCCAAACCTACTCACAGCAAAATCAATAAGTGCAATTCATAAACTCTTTCCATCTGGAGAAAAGGCCGATGATATGACATTATCAACAACAAAACCAAAGAAATTGTTAATAATTCTTGAGAATTTTTTAACATTCTCTCAAAATCAGGACGATTGTTCAAGGAAGAAACAAAGCTTGGAATATCTAAGACGTTTGCGATTTGAACGTCACGACGTTGACATTTCCCTTGCAACACTTGTTCATTCAACAGATGAAGATATGAATCAAAAATACTTTTGTAATATTCTTTCTGAAAGTCTTGCGACATATTCGTTTCATGTAAGTCAGCTCAAGACTGGATTTTCATCAGAAGTCAATGGAATTTTAAAAGTTGCAGAATATGATAGAATATTTAGTTTAGAAAGTAACCGGAAACGACGTTCTTCTAGGTTTTACCACTACAAATTATTGGATCGTTGTGTCAACTTTGTACTTTTGTGACGTAAATATGACTAAGATATTTCATTAATTTGGTGAGGTGAGTCAGTTGGACCATAATCCACGCAAATGAATAAAAAGTTTTATATTCATTCTCACAGCACAGTTGCGTGTCAAAACTGGAGTTTTTGTCCGGATATTCGAATTAAAAAATTCATTCAATTGAACCTAGTAATTTGTTGTTATTCCCCAGTAAATAATGACAGTATTACACTGTAGTTGGTTAGAAGTTCGCGTTGTTGACATTCGTGGTTCTTAATCTATGATTCAATCCCAATGTTCCTAGAAATTTTTATCCATGTCATTATCATGATCAATACGCGTTCTTGTCATCATACTCCTTCCAATTAGCTTTCCTTGAAAAAATACTCAGATTTTAGGTTAATGCGTACAAATTACACCAATTTAAACAAAATGAAGGATTGTATAAAACAAGGAAATTTTGTCGTCTCAATTCAATTTACAGTGACGGAGTGACATCAAACCAAGCGTTGGTCTAGGTCTTGTCAGCGTCTTCATCTCAATAGTCCATACACTCCTAGGTCAAAAATGGCATCATTAAAGTTTTCACGAATGTCAGCCATATTTGCAACCGGTACTGTTCTATTGTTGTTGCTTTGTTTAATCCAAACTGGCCAATCACAAAACGAGGTTAGTATTTTAGAAAAAAATTCTGAAACAATGGTTAGTATAAAAAACGCAAAGTCTCTAAATTTAATTACTTTTAGGAAAATTCACGTCGTGGTGGTGGCTGGAATAATGGCAATGACAAATCAAAATATCGTAAGTTTTGTGTAAACTCAAAATAAGATTTACTTAAAAAATAATAATTAAAATTTTATATTTGAAGAATCTATAATCAACGAATTGCGAAATCTTGGAAATAGAGTCCAAAATATTGAAACTACTCAAAGATTACAACAACAGCAAATTGGAAATTTGACTGCAAACAATGCTGCTCTTCAAGTTGCACTTGCGAGATTAACAGCACGTGTCACAAAATTAGAAGCTGTCAATCAAATTTGGAAGAAAAATTTCCAAATTGTTGATGAAACTTTTAGAACTCTGAGATCTAAGGTTACATTCCACATTTCTCCAATTAATTTCAAAATATAAAATTATGGTTAATTTTTTTAAAATGTATAAAAAGTTTTTCCAATAAAAGAAAGACAGATTTCTCTTTTCTATTTATTTATTGGGTTAAACTTATGTCAGATTGTTATCAATGCCATTTTCTAACAATGATTCGTGACAGAAATTGTTCCCAAATTGGGATCATTCATGTAGACCTTGAATTTGAAAAATTGAATCGATTGAATGAATTTCTGTAAACTTAAATGTAGGAAATCCGTTTTGAAATTTAGTACAAAAGTAAGTTAAGGAACACTGAATTAATTTTAGTGTTGCGAGGTTTCTTCATCAATCACAATAATGGCTAAGTGTGTAATTTTGATAATGTGCATATATGTAATTGCATCGATTCTTTTTCCACCAATAAAATCTCAACAATCTGAGCAGGATCAAATTACTCAACTTCAACAGCAAATTGCAACACTACAGAGTCAACTTGGTAAAGTCACAAATTTTTTTCCATACACAAAAATGATTCTTCAATTTTTATAATAGCGAATATGAACACGAGCATTCTGTCAAATACTCAATCGATTCAAACTTTAAACATTCTGCAAGGTACGGTCCAATCGCAAGGTCAAGCGATCCAAGCCCTTCAGGCTCTACCTGGACAACTTTGTAAGAAAAAGTTGAAATTTGAAAAAAATCATAATTTTTTTAAATGTTTCATTCATTATTAACTTTAGCTAATCTTCAAGCATCAGTTCAATCCAATACGAATGCAATACAATCACTTAATGGCTTATACGCTCAAATTGGTAAAAAATATTCGTGAGAATAAGCTTAAACTAAAAAATTTTAAATAAAATTTCAGCAAATCTGAACACGACGATTCAGAATAACGTGAATCAGATCAACGGTCTTACAAATAGTGTCAATTCTCTCTTTAGCGCTGTCAGCACAATTGAAAGCCAAATCGTTGTCCTATCGGAAGATATCACTGCTTTGAATTCAACCACAACAAAACTTCAAAATGTCAACAAGATTTGGTCTAAAAATTTTAGAATTGTGAATAATACTTTCACTCAATTACGAAAGAAAGTCAAACTAACAGTTGTACAATCTCCGCTTAGATTTTAACTTTTACCTTTTCTGAAGAAGAAATTGATTAAAGAAATTTTTGCATCAAAAATCTAATGAGTGAAATCATTACGAACTCGACGACGACAGGAAGCGTTTGTTTTGTCATCTTTTGTTTTTTTCGAGGAGAAAGCAGAGAAAGTGACTTCCTTCCTTTTGGCTCTTTCTTTCTCCTGTCTTAAGAATTGAAAAGAAAGTTAAATTGAAAAGAAACTTAACTTTTTTAATTGTCTCTTTCGTCAGTGCTCAATTTTTTCAATATTTGTCAAAAAGTTTGTTTTTTGCTGAAATTGAAAAAAAAGTCAAAAGGATAGTCAGTAGTTGGTAAAACATTAAGCAGTTATGTAATTTGATTCAGAACGAATGAAACCATAGAATAAGAAGTGGAATAATTGAATTTTTTATTTTCATTTTTTCCATCCCATTTGATTTACAGAGAAGCCTTTCACTTCCTTTAGAATTCTCATCATATCATTTTCATTTTCTTTTTTAACGTCCATTTCGTTCTCTTCGGTTGATGATGGGACTAAATTAAATGACTTCGTTTAAGAATAGAAGAAAGAAGGAAGGGAGATTGAAATTTTTATGAGTCTGGATGAAATTAAGATTCCCTTTGATGATTAAATAATTTAAGACTACGAATTTCACTTACGTACGTACGGTGCGGTACGGATGGATGCAAGATGCAATTCCTTAGTTTGAAATGTGAAAGTCTCTGCCATCTTTTGATGCAAAAAGTTTAATAAAACTCCTCCTTTTTTCCGCCATTTTTTGTCTCACGTCAACCAATCAAGAGTGCGAAAAAGGACGCCATCCTCATCATGACTAATCGTTTTTTCGTGATTTCTAAAACTCACTCTTTTCCAATATCCTGCTTAGCTTGAAGTGACCACCCTTTCAGTTGTTTGTGTGTTGGGGTAGAATGGGGTGCAGTTTAGAAACTGAAATCACAACAGTCAAAACAAAGAAAAGTCCTCGCTCCCTTTTTCAGTCTCGTCTTGTGTCTCGCCTCGGTCAGTCAACTCAGTTTTAATGTTATGACGTCTCTTTGTCTGTGGTGAATTTTTTTTTACAATTGAAATTTTTAAGCGAATTGATTCAATTGTTTGGTAAGTACTTGACCTCAGGTCAATGACCTCACACTGTCCAAGCGTCTGCGCCATAAAATGCATTATCCGCTTGTTTTACATAACTTTAATTTTTACTTTATTTTTCAGAATAGAAATACTAAGATGCATATTCGAAAAATTCAAATAGAAGGCTTTCGAAGTTTCTCTGGAACTGTTGTATTGGATGACCTGAGTCCAGGGCTTAACATGATCGTTGGAAAGAATGGAGGGGGCAAAAGCAATATACTACTTGCTATCAGTTTGGTAAGAAATGATGCAGATGCTCATTTACTTTTCAATTTTTACTTATTTTAAAATATTTCCTATTTTTTAGGCACTTAGCCGTAGTGAGCTATCAGATTTACCCAACTTAGTCGCACATAGGATTGCTCGACCTAAAGCATTTATTGAGTTGACGATAGACAATAGCGACCGAACCTTCCCTGCATTCGGAGACGAAATGACTGTCAAAAGAATCATTCATATTGATGGAACTCAACTTTTGATTGACAACAAAGTTGTCCGTAATTCTCATGAGGTCTTGCTCAGTGTGGAATCGACCAACTCCCTTCATTTCATCAAGCAAGGTCAAATCACGCAGTTGGCAATGTGTACTAATGCTGCTCGGTTGAAGCGTCTCTTAGATGCAACTGGATACTCAGCTTGGAAAGAAGACCTGGACAAGTCTCGTGAGAAACTGCAGAAACTCCAAGAAAGCCAACTGCCATGTGCCTTGGAAAAATTACAAGAATTTTCGAGAGAAAAGGAGACTTGGGTAGAAAGTGCTCAACACGCCGCAGAGTACAAACTAGCGGAGAAGACTATCAATACGATATCAGTTCGTATCAATACTATGGACTTGGAAAGATACGGACGACGAAATGATGACATTGAAAAGAAACTTAAGGATTCCTGGGATAAAAGACAGGAGTTGGACAAGAAATGGAACAACTTGAAGACTGAGGCGCTGGAAAACACTAAACAATGTCGTGGCTGCTGTGAAATCGTCCGTAGTATTGAGCAAGCCAAACCCTCTATAAGATTTCAACTAGAAAACACTGAAGCGAAAATCCAAAAATACAGCGTGGAAGTTTCACTGTTGAAGAAGCAAGTTGCACAATTGGAACGTTCTAGTGATCCTGCCATTGGAAATTCAAATATCAAAGACAAGATTGCTGAACTCAAAAGCAACATTAAAAAATATGCAAGAACGATCAGTCATGACGAAGCAGTTGTCCGAGAGCATTGTGGCAAATTACACAAGAAGTTAACTGAAATTATGCTTCTTAAAGAAAAGTTGAAGCTTAGAGGAGGAGAAGGTGAGATGACCGATGAAGGAATTGAACTTTATCTGAACGAAAAGAAGCAGGAACTGAAGATCTTAGAAGAGAATCTTCACAAAGAAGTAAATCGTCTAAACAAAGAAGAAGCTACATATAATGAATTAAAAAAAAATCAGAAAGTTGCCAGGAAAAAATTGAACGAAACCATGACCAGCCTTAAAGAAATCGAAGCTTCAGTTCAAAATGGGGATTTTCAGCAAAACATCAATGAGAAAAAAGTGTCACTCAAAGTTATCTGGCAAGACAAAGCTGCTGTCACCCAGCAATTGTACTCAATCAGAGAAGAAGTCATCAAATTAGAATTAGATCTTGCAAAATTAGCTGGGAAGAACACCTACAAAGCAGTTCGTCATATTCGAAAAGTTGTTGAAAATTTAAAAAATTCAGACAATCCAAAAGACCGTTTCTTTGCTTCAAATTACTATGGACTCCTCTGCGAAAATTTTACTCATATCGAAGAAGAATGTCGTACTGCAGTTGGAGTTGCTGCTGGGATGAAACTGTTCTATCATATTGTCGAAGACTCCCAAACTGGAAAACGGATCATGAAGGAATTTAACAAAGAAAAAGGACAAGGTGAAGTTAATTTTCTTGTTTTGGAAAAATTGAATTTACACCAACAACCAGCGATGCCAAATGTGGAAGGAATTCAATGTCAACGACTCATCGATCACATTCAGTACAGTCCACATGTTGAAAAGGCGTTCAAGTTTACTTTCCAAAATTTCTTCCTTTGTCGTGATTCTGCTGAGATTGGCTATTCATTCATTAAAGATCAACCTAAGTACCTCAACTTTGTTACAGTTGATGGAACTTTGATTCGAGGCAATGGAGTTTTAAAAGGTAAAAGCAAAATTTTATGATGATGTTTAATATTAGCATTTTTCATTTTTCTTTAGGTGGTTACTACGATATTGAGAAATCTCCAATCACATCAGCTATTGACCTGAAGAATGTCATAGAAAAGGAGAACACCTTGAAATCTGAATTAGCCGATCTTAGTGTGAAGGAAGAGGAGCTGTCGGACGAACTTAAGGAATTGCGTGATGAAAGATCTTCATCTGAATTAGATTCAGAGAAATACAAGCGTGAAATTAGGAAATTGATGGAGGAAATTCACGTTTTGGAACAAAATCAACGATGTTCTGCTCATTTCATCGAAATGTTTCGAACAAAAATTGATCAAATGAATGGAAATATTCAATCAATTGAAGAGGATCTTCAAAATCATGATTTTACTATTGGAATAAAAGTTATCGAACAAAAGGAAGAAGAACTAATTCCGTTCAAAGAATCCTACGAAAACCTAAGAATCGAACTACAAAATTTAAAAACAATCAACTATAAACTTCAAAGTGAAATTCGAGTTTTGGAAGAAGAGTGAAGTTTTATGTTAATTTAATATTTCATTTTTATTAATTATACATTTTGATTTTTAGACTCGTTGAACGGGATTTAGAAGCTTGTGAGCTCAGCAATTTGGATTTGGACGAGGTAGAAAAATCTCTAAAACAAGCCGAGTATGAACACAAAGCCGCCACACAAGCTCACAATCATCTTCAAATTAAATTGAAAAAAATGGAAGATAAATCGGACGAAGAATACGAGAACGTAATGCTGTTTTCTATTGAAATTATTTTGTGTTTATGATAATTTTTTCTATTGAATTTTAGGTGAAAACATTGCAGGCAGTTGTGGACAAGTTGACAGGGTTGGCGACGAAGACCAGAGATGAAATCCAAGAAAATATGAATGAATTGTATCGTCTTAACGGGGAAAAGAATAAAACTTTGAAAAAACTTGAGGATTCAAAGAAGGCTTTGAAGCAATTGGAGGGACTTCCAACTTTAGATGAAACGGAAGCAGCAAGAGAACAACTTGACGAAAAGACCAAACAAGAACTTCACCATCTTCTTCAAGCGTGTAAAGAAGTTCAAGAACCCCAAATTGAGAGTCTCTTAGCTCAAACCAAAGTTGAACTTTACCAAGATGAAATTCGACGTCTAAGAGAACATGTCAAAGAAACAGAAGATTCGTAAGTTTTGATATCATTTTCTAACTCTATCACCATCATCCCTCATTTGTAATTTTGTTGTTTTTGAACCATTAGGATTGCAAACCTTGAAAGATTATTTCAAAGCTCATTAAAATTTGGACCAGATGGCATTCTATGTCTTGTCAAAGATGTTGAACTCAAAATGCAAAAATGTTATGAAGAATTGTTAGAAGCATATTCTCAAGAGACGCAGAATGCTTGGGCTGGCACTCCTCATCTTCGTATTGAATGGGGGAAACCGGAGGGGCAGAGGATTCGTGGCAACAGTGATGCTTCTGCTTCTGCTTCGTCATCGCAAGTATGCTTCATATATTTTAATTTTTGCTTAGTTTCATTGTTTGTAAAATGGTTTTAATTAATTTAGGAAGAAAGTGAGAATTTTGCACCCAGCTCCAGGGACATTAATGATCAGAATCTTACTTGGAAGGGTGCTACTTTGGAAATTTTGACTGAGAATGACCAACGGCACGACATTCGTTCACTATCTGGTGGTCAGAAATCAATTCTTGCATTTGCTTTCCTCATTGCTTTACAGGAAAATTTGGCACCGAAAGTTTTACTCTTTGATGAAATCGATCAGGTAAGTTATAGAAAATGAATGAATTTTTCAATTACGTTTATAAATTCATTGTTTTTCTTATCAATAGGCACTGGACAAGGATTCTCGTGTATTTGTTGCTTCTAAATTGAATGCATTCAATTCAACCCAACCTCAAGTGTTTTGTACAACATTTTCACGGGAATTCGTTGAGAAAGCAGAAAAGGTCTTCCATGTTACAAGTCAAAACTTGGTAAAGAGATGAGATGTTTTAATTTTCTTAAGAATTGAAATTAACAAAATTACTTTTACAGACATCAAAAGTGGAAGAAATCTCAAAAGAGGATGCTTTGAATTTGGATTTTTTGACATCAGTCGCTGATCCCCTCTCTGACAACACTTTTTGCTCATCGGGATCAGACCCTGCAAGTGGTGGATCTCGAGACGATTCTTTTTTCGATTAGATTTTATAATTAGTTACTCTTAAAATTTGCATGACACACAAATACCTCTCAAAGAAGCTTTCATTCTTTAATTTTTTAACAGTGTCTTACTTTTATCGATTATTTCGATTACACACGATTTGTGTGTGTAAGCTTTCGCCTTTCGCATGTTAGTATTAGTATATTAGTCTCGAAATATACGAATTTGTTTCATTAAAACTGGAAACTGGTAAGGAATATAAAAAAGATGATTTAAAATGATGTCAATGTCACCCTCTTATGATGGTATTTTCTTAGGACTGATTCACCCAGACCCCATCCCTCCCTTTGGAATTAAACTGAAGGGTGAGTAAGTGTAGTGTGTAGGGATGAAAAAAAGATGCTCTGGATGATTTAGACTAAAACGGAGATGATGAGATGAGTCAGACTCATCTCATCTCCTCCAGTCCAGTATTCAACTGGAAGTAGGGAGGGAGTGAAATACCCGGGTTTTGTTTAGTCATGTACTCAGGGCTCTTTTACTCTTGAAAAAAGCTATGCATGAATCACAAGAACGAGGGATGAATGAATGAAGACTACTCTTATGTATGCTTGTCAGTCAGTCTGACTTTCACCTTCTGGATGGAACCAGGATTTCTTAAAAAGCTAAAGTAAAAGTTCAAAAAGCAAGCAAAGCACTAAGCACCATTAAGTAAGTTTCATTCTTTGCTTTCACTTTCACTTTATTTCATAGTTTATTCAATTTTCTTCAACTTTTCTTTCTCAATTTACACGATATGAGAAACAACACCATTACTTAGCAAGTATTGACGCCTTTTAAAAAATATTAAATTTGACTAATAGAAATAACACTAATAGTTTAAGTTGCATCTCGGATCGGATTAGCTGCATCATTTTGCAAAATCTAAGAAAAAAAATTTAAACTATTTTACATTATGTTTGAAAATTCGGAAATACTGTTTCCGTTTTTTTTCATTGCGGTTTGGTTGCAACTGGTGGTGGGTGTCTTATTTTAAAAAAGTTTGAAGGAAAGAGAGATGGTAGAGAGACCATAAAGGATAATTTCCCATCCTCTTGTAAAAACGTTCTCTAAGGGCTCATTTCAATTTGAAAGAGACATAAACCAACTAACTTTAAACTCAAAAGTTTTGAAGTTATGACATGAAGGGGAATGATCTTCCGGTCTTCTGTTCCTGTTCAATGGCTTTTCTTCATTTCAATAATAATTTTTGGTAGAAGAAGCAAAAAAATATGGTTCTAAATATTTCATTCTGTTTTGATGGGTATATAGATTAGAAGAGCTTTTACTTGAAATAACGAATAAGAAGGGAAGGTTACAAAAAACTGGATCATTGGTTTGATTCGTGTTGCTCATGGTGACTTTCTTCAACTTTTCCTTTCTCCTGATCCTTTCCTTTTCATCTTTATCACAGTTCCCTTTATTTTGTGTAGGTGTAACATTACTAGCAAACACAAGGTTAATCTTTTCAGGAGTAATCCTCAGGTTATGCTTTGCAGAATGATTCTTCTTCATTCATTTCATTGATGAAATTCTGTTAAGTAATTGAATTCTGGAGAATTTAAGCTTTTTCTCGAATAATAAGTATGCTTTGGGATTTTGCTAATCACACCAAAAATATGGAAAGTTAATTAGCTTTTTCACTTTAAGCATAGATGTTTATTATTGGTTGTTAAAATATTTTTAAAAGCAAACTGTTGAATTGATTCGTCTTCTGTTAAAATTCTTCTGAAATATTTCTTTAAAATTGTAAAAGTTAAAATCCGTTAAATAATTTTTTTTAAATTTTTATAAGAATTTAACAAAGTGCTTGTCTTGTTAGATTAGGTCTCATGCACATCTCTCATAGTCAGCGCTTAAATAATGCTTTAAAATTTGTGCGTTTGATTTTGTGAGTGTGATCGTGATGATTGGTGAAAAGTAAGAAGAACATTGAGTCATGGACCAATTAATCAAGTGAAACTTTCCTGTCTCTTTCACTCAACCTTTCAGAATAGAGATCCCTGAACAATAGTTTAACGTCCTGGGATTCAAAAACAGGATCACTTTACGACCCTATTACGTATAAATTGAAATTTATGCAAAGAAAGGAAAAAGAAGGCACTTCACCTTCAGATTTTAATTTTATGATGAAGTGGATTTCATTTTTTACAAGGAAGCGTCAATTTATAAAAGGAAACAATAGAGGAGGTCGAGTGATTTGTACGTGTCACTTTTAGAATGAATATTTAAACGAGCTCATAGGCTGACCCAATACATCACCTACAAATGTCTCCTCATATGTCACCTGTCATGGGACCATGTCTTGGAAAAATGAAAGAACAAGGGATCGTCATCTTAAAGTTATAAATTACGAAACATAACATAAAATGCATAGACTTCTTTCCCCTTTATTTCTTATTAAATGCACAATTTAACAATTTTGAACAAAAAATTGTAATTTGTAATAAAATTTCATGAAAATTCATCAAAAAAGGAGTAAAAATCATCTCATCTTCATAAGAAGCACAAGAGTGAAAATGACGCTTCTTTTGAATTTCCCGCGTCATTTTTTCCCTTCTCGTTTTGAAGGCGGGATTCTAAAATTTTAAAAACTA
>JAQGCN010000854.1:0-14108 GCA_034699725.1 Friesea truncata | reverse complement strand
AACCTAGCACCCCAGAATTTTGGGGGCCTTTACTTAGCACCCCGGAGCGTGTTCACTGTGGTGACCTCTGGAGGTTCCATCTTTCATATGCATGCATTTGAGCCTTGACATGAGCGATCTAGGTATCTAGTTTTTCTAATACAAAAAAAAACATTTATTGAACTAAATTAATTGTTAGAATTCTTCAGTTTTTCTAAAATAAAATCCTACATATACAAACGGCAATTTTTGATTCTTGTTCATTTTTGTAATTCCAGGATTTTTAGCATCATACAAGTAATTTTGCCCTTTATATCCTATTACTATAACAAAGTGAGCAAGAATAAAAAATACGCATCTTAATTTGGTCAAAGTTAAATGAAATTAATTTACGTGCAATGGTTCTACCGTTTTCAAAAAAACTGCATTTAGAAAGTCTTGCCATTTACCAATATTGATAGTGTTCCTCAACATTTCTCCAAATCCCTTCGTTTGGTTCGTAAACTTAACCTTGGATATTTCGTTGCAGTTAGGGCATGCAAGCTATTAATTAAAGTACTGGACAAAACTTGCAAACTCATTATCCTGCAAGTTAACATTTTCCGCACTCAGATCCATGTATAGTACACCTCTGTAATTCATAACCAGCGGCCTAGTTGGAAATGTCCAGCTTTCATCAAATTCACGAAATTGCACAAAACCCTACAAATAGCGCTGTTTTAATTTGATATCATCAATTTCCTTAGTTTTAACCATTTTTAAGCATGTTTCTGGTGACATTAGCGTATAGTACTTTCCCTCCCGATGAGTGAACCCATTTGACCTAGAAGAAATATTTTGCTGTTGTTTTGTATTTTTCTTAAGTTCTGACAACGCCTTCTTGATTTCTAAATCCCAACCCTCCATTCTCTGCGTTAAATATGATGATTATAATTTTAATCCTGATGATAGCAATAACTGAAGTCGAATGTTTCCAGCAGAAGTCAAAACTAATTTAAGTACAGGCAGAGGTGGTGGATGAGGAAATTGACTGCATAAATTCTCAGGAACGACTGGTGTTGCTGATGGAAGAGGAAGTGTATCTAATTTTAAATAAGTTGCTTGCTCAAAGCTATTGGTTTCAAGTAGAAATCACTATCAGGAGAAAGGGTTTTTTGGGACTTAAATAATATTAGGTATGTCATATATCACTTTGTGATTCCTCGATTTCTTGTGGTGGTGGGGCAGGAGGTAGATATTTCGGGCTAGAAACTGGCTATTTACGTAAATTCTCATAAACCGGTGAGTCGATCACAATTTCATTAGGTATGTTGCTGAAATGAACTCTTCTGTTGAGAGAAACTGGTTTTGTCTTTTTTGAAAACAAACACGCACAATAAATTATTACAAGAACTGAAATAGGAAAAGAATATTTTAAATACAGAATTTAGATTTCTGACTAACTTAAGAAAAAAATTCCAAAAGAGGTGGTGTTGGAGATGGAGTGCCTAATTCCTCTTCATCTTACTTTTCTTTTTCTTCTTCTTCTTCTTTGCGTATTTGCGATCTTGTTTTGTATCGCTTCTTAGGTGGAATCCTAATTCAAACAAAAATAATGAATAAAAGTGATTTTGTAAAATAACCAAGTATTACTTACTTGGAGCAATGAGCGTTCGGTTCTTCATTCTCCTCTTCTGATGAATCCTTCAGTGGAAGTATTATCCGATGTCGTTTAGTGTTTTGAGAAGGTGGAATACTATCATTATTATTATGTTTGAATGGATCATAATTATCAGCAACATCATTAATATAATCCAGTTCCTCATCATCAGTTATTACTTCAAACCGAAATCTCTTAGCTCCATCTTCTTTGTTTTCTCTTTCGTTGTCTTCTTCTTCATCTTCACTGTAGTCAATAAAAGTTAATTTTAAATTATTTAAAATATTTGGAGTTCGTACCTGTTCGCCTTTGCAGTTGGTGGTGGTGGTGGTGTTGATACATTATCCATTTTGTCAACATCATCATCTTCTTCTTTTCCAGATTCCATATCTTCTTCTTCCTTTCTTTCCTTATTTTTGCTAACCGTTGTCTTATGAACGCATTGTCCAAATGGGATGGTATACGAACTGGTGATCTGAAAATAACAAACAGTCAAATTAATGTATAAATTGATAAAAACTACTCACGTATTAATTTGTTTCAAAAATTCCCGATACATTTCTCTATCAGTAAGTAGTACTTCAATTTTATGAAAATTGAAAAGTCTATATTGTTTTCTTATACCAAACCAAACCAATTCCAAAACCTTTGTTTATTGTTATTCCAAACCAATGTTGCTTGAATAAAAGGCTTTTCATACGTATTTTCAAAAATTTCTTTGTCTAAATAATTTAAATCTTTCAATCAATTTCAATGATCGCTTTTCGAAAATCTTGTTAAGTAAAAATTACCAGTCGTCCTTAAACAAATCGGACAAATCCATCAATGGAAGAGAAGGATGACTTACAGTAGAAGTAACTTCATTCGAAATTATTGCATTCGCCATTACTGGATCTCTTGGCTCTGGACTCGGAGATGGGAAGATGTCATATCTTCCAATTCCAACGGGATTTTGATAAACTTCAATCTGTTGTTCCATAACTTGTTGTTCTCTCGGGAGATCAACGATTACTGGAACCACACCAATACTTTCATGTTCCACAGGATCGTAGAGAATTACTTCTTCAAGACTTTCAGCGAAGTCCTCCAACCTTAATTCGATCGAATCCAAGTCCACATCAGAAATTGTGTTCACTTCGATCGTACTTATAGATTGTCGATCTTCTTCATTCCTGATCGTCGATGGAGGATTTGCGTATAACTAAGAAAGGACTCTCCGTCCTTTATCTATGTAGCTTTATCATAGGCCAAGTCACCCTTTAAATAATCGGCTGAATTTGATGGTAAAAGAGTGTCAGATTTAGCTGCATTTAAGTATCTTTCCCAATCTCTTACAAAGATTCTAAGCGTGCAGTATTTTAAAAAATTTCTTTAGCATCTTCAAATGTTGAATAAATTAGTTTGTAAATATATGGATATCGTGGATAATATTTGATTACATTTGCATTAATTGCTGGCTCATACAGAGATCAGTCACAGTAGACGACATTCAACCAGAAATTATTGAAGAATACGAATCTTTAGAAAAATTTTATGTCTTTAAAAATTTAAATCAATTCAAATCGGACTATTATACTTTTGAAACTATGAAAAATTCAATCCTTCTCCTCAATGTCTTTCAAAACCATCGTGACCTTTGTATGAAGTATTATAATTTGGATGTTTGTCACATTTTTAGCTCAAGTCGCTTCACTCTGGAAGCAGCTTTTTTCTTTAGCAAAGCTAAAGTAGAAATAATACAAGACAAACGAATTGAACAAATGGTAAATGAAGGAATCCATGGAGGTGCAGTCCAGTTAGCCCAAAGAAGGACAATGGCTAATACTACTCGTTACGGTGAATGTAATAAAAAATTGCCAAACCAGCATATCTTAAGTTTGGACATTAATAGTCAATACGCTAACAGTTTATCTAAAAAACTTCCAGTAGATTGTTTCACATTACTTAGCCAAGAAGAAATACAAAATCTGGATATCTCAAGAATTGATCCAAATGGTGGGATTGGGTATATTTTGAAATGCAAAGTTCATTATCCTAAAGCAGTTCATGATCTTTTTTCGTTTCAGTTGTTTTCTCCCATTTCTAATAAATACAAACTTAACTTGAAATATGCGTCATCCAACGGAAATTTTGAAGAAATAAAATTAGAGAAAACTTTAAACACGTTATATGATATGGTGACTGTGAATTACTATCAAAATATAAAGTTCTATCAAAGCTTAGGTATCGTCTTCAAAATAATTGACGGATTTAAATTCCGTGAATCAGAAATATTTAAAATTTATTCTGAATACAATGTAGAAAAAAGAGCAGAAGCTGAAAGTGAACTACTAGATAATTTTTAGAAAAACAACAATAACTTTTTGACCGGCAGGTTTTGTTCTGATCCTTTCGAACAAAAGGACTACTACTTCAATAGATTTTGTACAACGGCTACTGAATTCAAGAGAAAACTCTCCCAACATAATTTTAGGAACATGAGGGTCATCGACCTTGTGGTCTTCGAGATGGCAAAGCTCGAATTACATCAACTGCTACATTGTACAATTCTGCCTTTATTTAGATTCTGTCCCACCTATTTTACTACAGTCACACGAATAGTTTAATTCTATCAATTATTGACATCGACGAAAGTTATATAAAGAAATTAAAATCAATTTCAGACAAAATAGACGGTTGGAATTTACCAACGACTCACGAGCTTTTCAGTCTAAACAATAAACGAAAGCTGGGGAAATTTAAAATTGATGATAATATTATTGACTTTGTCAATAAGGGAAGTTGTTACTCATGTCTGTACAGTGACATGAGTACAATGGTGAAAGCTTCAGGGATTCCTAAATTACAAAATCAAGCTCTACTTACACATGGTAAATTTATATTAGCTTTGGAATTAGAAGGAACAACCGATGCTGCCACAGTAGAGTATTTCAAAATGCATGAAAATGGAATAATCAAAATGAAAACTAAAAGAAAAGGAACTCGAAGCTATTGCCGCAGGCAGATTTTTTCTAAATAAATATCATGGTTTACCGTACAGGCATTACAGCATACGAGAAATATTTCAGCGTAAAATTAAAACGTTCAACAAAATAAAATAAATTCAGTTTTCTCTTAGAACTTGAACAAAATAGATCAAAAACAAACAACAATTTTTTTGGAATCCATTATTTCCAAAGAAAGGTTGAAGTATAAGTACAAGATAACTACAAATTGCAATTATGATGAACTCAGTTTTTTGGTTCATTTGATTTTAAACGAAGAAATTTTCTTTTAAGCTTTCTGTGTATTCTTATGCTTCTTTTTCTCAATTTTGTTTGAAACTAAAATTCAATTCCATTGTATTTTGATTTTAACTTAAACTTTCATATTTTTCCGTCGTTGTCGTTAGATTCATTTTCATCTTCATATTCATATTGATTAGACTAACCAAACACACGTTAAGATTTGCATATCTTGTTTGTAAATTGTTAATCCAAATGGGTAAAAAATCATATCTTCTTCATCTTCCCAAAGAGTAAGGAAGTGCAGAAGTTTCAATGTTTGGAAAGTTATTTTCACCACTGTTCGAACAGTATTTCCCGTCATGGGTCCTCCCTTCAACATAGCCGCCATCTTAAAAAAACATTGGAGAAGTATTACTTATATAGCTCCAGTTTTCTGCTTTAAATATGCAAGAAAACACGTATGTTGATGCATTGTGGATTTTTCTATGGATTATCCAATTAAATTCGATGATTTTTTCCTTGCAGTTTGAAAATAAGCTGAAAATGGCCGTTTGAATTAAAATAATCCAAATCCCGAAATAATGTCCTTCCTATTTTTTTTGGTTGGCTTGGGGACTTTCACGAGCTTCGTCTCACGCCTCTGCCCTTCTAATAAGGTCGCGAGAGACCTCAGATTGACATTCTCCACAGATGTCACCAGTTAAAAGATCTCAATCTCTGTCTTCGCTGTTGTCGCAAAATGGGTTAAAGCAAATCATTTTCAAATAAGAAATATGATTTTCTGGCAGCGTTTTTTCTTTTACAGGTACAGAAAGGTAAGTGAACTGAAACAGTCTATGAGTAGCAGTTATATATATGCGCGGATATTAAATTAGATTACATTGTGGGAAGGAATAATTTTTACGAAATTAGAAAGTTATTATTAGGTAACAGAGTAATAATAACATAATTAAAATTCTTCAAATGTGTTCATTTCAGAATCCGATTGGCTTTTCCCACCAATGTAATCCATTGTTTGAAATCCTTGATGTCCTTAATTGATAAAGTGATTTTAGGCCCATGGTTATTGGCATACTGCGATGCTCCAATAATGGGATTGTTAAGAGTATAATTATAAAGACCATGTGCCCAGTCTACCCGAACCCGAAACGTCTTTGATTCCAAGTAGTAGATGTTATCTTGGCAATAGCTGAGCTGGTCTCTCCTTTCCGAGTATGTTGACGGATCCTTAGGCTTGAAATCGCCTTCTCCACTATTTATTTCTTGTTCAATTTTCCTTAAGATTTCATAAACTAAATCTATAAATTCATCCACCTCGTCGAAGTGTAGACTAATGATGCTGGGTTTGCAGTTAAAATTTGCTTTGTATTAGTAAATCTTCCATCTATCGTTGTATCCACAGTATCCTAATCTGCACTTGAATAAATGCCTGCTTCCAAAAAGATATGTTACTTTTCTATCTTGAAAATACTTCTCAACGAATGCTTCATTCAATTGTGTGAATGCTGGCAATTTTGCGGCACATAAAAATTCCGTCCATGTTTAGGGTCGCATGACATCGGTCTTTGGCGAGGTGGAACTTACTTTGAAAAACTTGGACCCTCAGCTACATCAAAAGATAAAATTTTTCTCTTTGTTCTTTTTCAATTTTCTCATTGGATCCGAATCAGCTACATTAAATTTTGAAACTTTCTCTTTGTTGTTGCTTGGTTGCTCTTTTAATGAGTCGAATTTGTCAAATGCATACTGATCTCGGCTTCGTGATACTTTTACCGTCCACTTCGTCTTCTTGACTGATGTAACCTTCGTCCTTCACTTCGATTTGTTCTTGAGCGAAATCATTCTCTTGATCCATCTTAGTATCCAGTTCGAAAATTCCAGAAGGAATGAAAAATTTCTAGCAAATAATAAGCCTTTTATACTAATTTGCTCAAAAAATGCGCGGGAAATCTTTTCCCGCCTTAATTTTGTCGTTTTTTCATCATATCAAACACTATACTTTAAATAGTAAATGTAATAGACAAAAAATTTTTAGTCAGTGCTCAGGCTTCCTCAGGTTAAGAAGCATCTATTAAATATAATTAAAATTTGTTTTATATTGTCCTTTTCCTTAGGCAAGAGCAACAAGAGTTTAAATTTAAAAGGTTGGTTAACGCTCAATGTTCAACTTAAGAATAATACTTGAATTAAAACAAGTCAATAGGTATAAATAATGGCTTTTGTTTTCAATATTCTGTTTACCATAGCGTGGCCTGTTAACCTTTAGAGTTCTATAACATTCCTTTAGTTTATAGAATCTCCACACCCCAAAGAATATTAGAATTTGTTTATTTAAGCCGTCTAAATATTAACACGTAATCATATTGCTTCAAATCTAGGCTAAATCATTTGAGTGTGATATTACGCTAAGTCATATTTTTAAAGATATTAATGAAATCCTTATCAAAAATCGATGTGTTGAATTTATTTGATTTCCTGTCCATGAAAAAGGAAAGATGTAAATTTTCCTTATCGGTCGAATTTCAATCTCTGGTAGTTACACATAATACACCTCTTGGTGAAAGTCGGGTGGATTATTGATGAGAGCAGATTTTTTAATTGCAAGAAATAGGAAGTGTATCGTTGCAATAGATAGGACTTTTAACATTAAGAGAGATTTACCTCTTTCATTTTTCATTAACAGAAAAGTCCAGAAGAATGTGTAAATTTAGACGCGTCGATAGCCTTTCCTATCATTTCGATCTACTAACTCTGGTAGAAAAAATTGTTGTTCAACATTTGGGCAGTATTTCTTACGCACTTAAGTATTCTAAACATTAAAAGAAACAGAAACAATACTACTAATATTGCAAAAATGAACTCTACCAAATTCGCCCATCCTAAGTTTTTAACCCAGTGCCATGGATTTCAGTCAACTTCCGCTGACACTCCAGGAAGAAAGGGTGTCATGGCTAATAAATCAGCCAGTTTCCCTCCCTTCCCACCATTCTTTAACTACACATCCAGGCCTAACTTGGCTATTATTAAGCCTAAAAGTACAGTTAATATGACATTCCATTCCATATCTATAAGTTCTCGCTTTCACTTATGTAAGTGAATGGATTGTAAAATGGCGTTAGAGTATATGTTTTAGTAGCTCCCAATTCCCGGTTGGAATTACTCGTTTTAGGTAGGACCAATCTGCAAAGAATAAAGACATAACCCATAACGTTTATGATTTATATTAAGATAAAAGATTCAGAAAATAAATACGAACCTAAATTAGCATCATTAGTTAAGCGGCGCAAACGGATAAAAGAACGACAAGCGAAGTCAGATTCAGGATTATTGGGTCCGAACCAGGGAGGTAAATTATCATCCAATCCCATGAAATGTCCTAAGGCCAATTTCTCGGGATCTGGAATATAATCTCCAAAGCAATGGGATGTAAAAGTTAACTGGTTTATGGCAGGAACGTAAGTAATCAATGCAACCACATTAGTGGGAAAGAAATTGAGGCTACAAAGTATTAACCAGTAGCGTAGATCCATAAAAAACAGGACCTTCCATAAGAGGTGTAACGTTAAAATGGTGTAAAGTCCTTTCAGCTAAAGAACGACTGTACTGGGACGAAGGTAATCCATTAAATTCAATATGGGAAATAATATACTAGAAATATTCAATTAAGAATTTCACCCGCCGAAACACCGGGACATGGTCAGCTCCGAACCATTCCTGCCTTTTAGTAGAACTTATCTCATAAAATGTTATAAGTGGTTCATTATAGTATTGGAAGAAAAAAGGAGTCGTTTTCGACCCTGTGTAAAGCTTCTAAAGCTATGGGAGCATCCAGCATGTTATAACTGGGAGCTGAGATAGAATTATCACTAAAACTCTGTAAAAATCGTTCATGAAGGTGAACACTGTAGGTAGTGTATAAGAAATTTACAAATCGATCCCAGAGGAACAGTTTAAAATAAGTTAATATACACTTTACAAAGTACCTAAAATTCATAAATAAATATACTCACTTGTTCATAAGATCGTTACCCTTTTCTGCACCTCAGCAATGACATCCTCAACAAGAAGATGACCAATTGCTCTTAAAATCCAATAACAAGAAGATCCTGTATCATAATAAGGAGAGTAGTTCCTATCCTCGGGATTTCCCATTGTTCTTTTCAATAACTTCCTTATTGTTACAATTGTAATATAAAGATCATCTACTATCCGATTTTCACAGCTCTAAGCGTTCCTGTAAAAATTCACGAGGACCATAAACTCGCTTCTGGTAAGAAAATGTAGTTCCAGTTAACTGATCCACTAATTCCGGGACTATCCGAAATCTATTGGAAAGGATACCACAGGCGGTTAAAATCGATATAATCATAAACTTCGCGTCTACCTTTTTTGCTGTTTTCTAAAACATGCCATTCTTCAACTATTACTGTTCTACTAGCATATTGAGAATTTGATGGTTCTATTTTATCACAATCTAACAATTGTTTAATAGTAGCTTGCTCAAATGCTGCATCCTCATCATTTCTTATCGCTGGTTGGTGTCGAAAAGGTTGTGCACGGTCATAACACTCGCCTCACAGTGAAATCCAGTAGCAGTATAGGCTGGCTGAAATACGAGTTGAGTCTTGCGTAATCGTTTTCCCTAATAGAACTCAAATTATAATATTTACTCATGCATTTAAATTATAAAGTTTATTATATATTTGTTTATTATATTATTATTATATGTAACTTTATATTATACAACTAATGATATAACAACCTGCCCATGCTGTAAACCAAAGTGATACAGCGGATTTTTCATAAAATTTAGATCGATGGGGGGAAATCCTCCACAAGTAAATGTCTGAGTAGCATATTGTTCATATTCTAACGTTCCCTTCTTACGAAATTCCTACAAAAACTCATGGACCTCCTCAGCCTCAATCAATCGCTCTTCAGGCACCGTCCTATTAACAATAAAACATTTAATCCCAAAATCATACACCATCAACATAACTTGTACCATTTGTACACCTCACAAATGAAAATATTTCATATCACCATTTCATTGTTGATTGACATATTGATCTACAAATGTCAATCAACTAACAAGTTATAACGATGTTTCCATTTAATAAAAAGCCTAATCATCAGAAACATTATGATACCCTGTGTTACATTTTTCGTTGATATTTGTACTCATCCATGCAGTTGAGGTTGTCAACTCATCTCAACTTTCTCTAGCATTCCTTAATGTCAAACCGGTTTATCCATTTGCATTGCTTTTTTTGAAAGATATATAATAGATATATTAATATAATAATATATAATAGATATAATAGACTTATTAGTTTTTCCTAATCCCTAACTTTTTGATAGATTTAGTGTTTTGTTATAGATTAGTGAACTCCAATTAGTCTACAAGGTTAAACTGTAAAATTATATTTAATTCTTTTAACTAGCTATCTTCATATGATTTTCAGCCAGTTACAACAAAAACAATTAAAGAAAGTGTTCGCACATACATTCTGCGCCCGTGTACATCAAGTCACCGGCCTCTTGGATTACGGTCTTGAATTTAATCTTCCACTCATTGAACTGACTTAGAGATGGAAGTTATTCTCTATTTTGAATATAATTAAGCCAACCTGTGACAGACAAAGAAGCAAGCATCTCTCTTAATTTCATTGTGTTTTTCTTGTTTACAATCAACCAAAATTTTGTTACTCCTTAGTGAAACAGTATAATGTTTATTAGACAATAAATAATATTGGAACTAAATTAGATTAACTAATAAAATTACCAGGATTCGCAAAGAAGGATAATGTTGAGACTTCCAAAATGGTATCCTCTATATGGAATTCTCTCCAGTGGGTATGCCAACTTCATCGGTATGTTAATACACAAGGGAATTATTACCAATCCATTATTTCGAATATTTTTTGGTGAGAAAATATTATTTCTAGTAATTTTTTTGGTGTAATCCTGGTAAAACGTTTTTGGTTGAGCATCATTTAACACTACGAAACCATTTACCATTTCT
This sequence comes from Friesea truncata, assembly GCA_034699725.1. Taxonomy (NCBI): domain Eukaryota; kingdom Metazoa; phylum Arthropoda; class Collembola; order Poduromorpha; family Neanuridae; genus Friesea; species Friesea truncata. The sequence continues at coordinate 3,238 of JAQGCN010000854.1, read as the reverse complement.
TTAGGGTCATTAAACTCAATTAATCAATTGTTATCCACATTTTTAGAGGCATATAATAATACAAAACTGTTTAGGCAATGGGACCCAAAAGTCAAAATATGTTTTTTGGATCAACTGTTATGAACTACCCGGGTCCAGCCACCTTGGGGAGGGGACTAATAGAGTATCATATACCTTCATGTTTGCTTAATTTTCAACATGGATAGCTTCAATGCAAAATCAAGAATTTCTGTTTTAATTATGTTAAATTGTGTTGGTTTAATTATGAACCATATATAGATGGTTGGTTATGTTTTAAGATAATTCCACTTTTGACGAATACTTAAAAACCGACATGAAGATTTAAAGTTTAAATTTGACAAATAACATGTTTCCTAGCGTCTTCCATTACCATTAGAAAAGTGTTCCTAGAAATAGAATTTTAAATAAATATGTTATGAAGTTGATATTTGAAGTTGTAATTTTCTTCAAATTTTTTTGTAACCGTAGAATCTATCATTCAATTATGTTAAGGGGATGAGAGAGATAGCCCGGCGAGACCACCCCGAATTTTTGTTTAAAAAATCCTAGAGTTTAACTTTTGAACGCGGAGTTTGACTGCAATTTTCGAGCCGTTGTTTTATTCTTGACCTTATCACCTTTAATTTGACACATTATAGAAATTTTTAGGTCATATGGTTCATTAGTTTTTGAAATTCAAAGACAATAATTTTTTTATAAATTATATATTATCTTTGAATTTCAAAAACTAATGAACCATGTGACCTAAAAATTTCTATAATGTGTCAAATTTAAGGTAATAAGGTCAAGAATAAAACAACGGCTCGAAAATTGCAGTCAAACTCCGCGTTCAAAAGTTATCGATTTTTTAAACAAAAATTCGAGGTGGTCTTGCCGGGCTATCTCTCTCATCCCCTTAAATAAATAAAAAAGAAATCAATTTCCTAAATCAATAGTCGATAGTTAATTGTTTTTAGTAGTAATATAATACAAAAGTTGAATAAAAATTAAATGATTGAAAATTCACTTGACCTTGCCAACCTTGGGTAAATGAAAAATATTAAGGATGACGCAACTAATTAGTGAAGTCTCCTTTCATTCACTCTCCTTTTCGTTTATGTCTGAAAAGCACCAGGGTGGTGAATCGTGTTTGCGAGTGGGGGGAAAATGTACAGAAACGAGAAGAACTACACTCTTTTTTTCTCTTATGAAAATTAACAACGGCCAACTTTGACCTTAATTTGTGATAATTTTTGCATGAGGTTCGTTTAATCTGGAGATGCAGTTAGTTTTTAATTGTTATTTTCTGTCGAAAAATGTTTAAAAAAATTGTAAACTCAGAAAAAAAATTTCAGAAAACCCCGCCTCACCACCTCCCACCGGCAAGCCGAATACTCAATCTCCTTGTGTAAAACTTGTCTTCGCTTTCCAATGAGATTATTTACTGTGATTCAAAATTAATTCAATAACTTATAGACTAAAATATTTTACCCCACAACCGTCAAAACCCCCAGCGCGAAAATTTAAAAAATATTTCACATTGGGGCTGGAGACAAACAACGTGACATTCACTTTAGATTTCAATTAACGATACCTGAATGAGTTTTGTGGGCTAATCACAAACTCTTTCACAGTTAGTCTTAGAATAATGCTAATTATTAATCCCACTTTAAAAAAATATATGCAATTTTTCAGCCTCGATCGAGTTTCCTGATAACGCTCCCCCCTCTTCTTCAATGGGCAGTAGAAATTATTCTTTCCTATTGTTTGTTATAGTATAGAAATATCAAGGAAAAAACAGACTCCATATACATTGAATGAATCTAGCTTTACAAATTAAGTGTGATATTATTATGCAGTGCAACATTTTAAATGCTAAACTAAAATATTCTGTTTTCAAATAGACTAACCAAAATGTAAATTGAATTTATTTTATCCTTTTTTACCGTTAAATTGAAATTAGTATTTTGCGAATTGTTTAACCTAATTTTTAATTGAATTATTAACTTTGCTTTTAAGCTTTAGCTCATCAGTCATTTGCTCTACATTAATCAATAATAAATAATCCATAATGGTAGTAATTGATATTGATGTAGAAAAACGAAGAAATAAAAAGGAAAGCATACTTATGAGAAAAGAATTTTAGAAGAAAACTTTAAGAATTGATAATAGGATTACTGTTTAATCAGTACAATATTAATTTTTGAGGATTTAAACTCATTTATTGAAGGAGCATTTAGAAAATGATTCAGATTGCTCCTATCCTTGGAATGTAATTGAATTGCCTATTCAAAAGTAAATCCAAATATAGATGTAAATGTATTCGATATCGATACCCTTTCAAAGAAATTCATGCTTTGTCCCACCAAAGCCGTTTACAAGAATTGGTAAGGAGCGTTAGCCTTTTTTTTAGTTTTTATTTTAAGCTTAGGTTTTCCTTATCGTTCATTTGCATAAGAAATACATGTTTATATGGTTCTTAGGAATTGGATTGGAAGGGTTTGATTCTGAAGAAAGGTACGTATACGTGAAGGTTAGCAGGGTAATCCCATCCCTGAAAATAGACTTAAAATGAATGTAGTTTTTTAATTAGAAATGGTCAACCACCAGCTTTTTTGTCTTTTAATCTTTACCTTTCCCTTCCTTCCCGTCCGGTGATTCAGTCAGTGACAGAGCGTCGTTGTGTTCAGAATAAATTCCTATACTGCTCGTTTCCCGTGTCACAATGATACCAGGTTATGGAATAAGACTGACAAGGTTTCTACTACTGTTCAGCGCTTTTGGAATCCTATTTACCACTTCAAGGACTTCTGCAGCAATTCTGGATGTTTCGATTACTTCTCCACAGACTAATGATATTGGTCTCAATAAATCCATTGCATATTCAAGTAATGACGTCAAAACTTTCACTGCAATTAATAGGGTATGCTAATAATAGGGTATTTTTAGCCCGAAGTCGGGCTAAAAATTATGCCATTATTTATTAGACAAAATAATTTATTTTTTATAATTTTAGAAAATCAAACTAATCAGTGAAAATGGAAGAAGTCGAAGTCGACAACTCTGGGCGTGGGGAAGTGAAAGGAATGAAATGACACTTGGAGATTCAAATGGTAACCGAATGGGAATTGGAGGTGGAAGTGGCTACCACATGGCAGGGACACATCCTGGAGATATGATGGGTCAAATGCATGAAACTCTGACACAATTCGTTCAGCAGCCTATGAAACCTATGAAA
>JAQGCN010000853.1:0-14109 GCA_034699725.1 Friesea truncata | reverse complement strand
CGTTTAGCCACAGAGATGTCACAATTGGTACTTTATCCCGAAGAAGAAACTTTCCAGTTCGTCATTCGTTCCCTACATTCATAGTGTTCCCCCCCCCCCACTTCCTCATCTAGTTCAACAATCAACTAATTCAAATTCTAATTTTAATCTACTCAATTTTAATCGTAATTTTACTTATATACTTATTCAATTTTAACAATTAGGAAGTGTAAATTGATAGGGCTGTGCCTTAAGTCAAATAAATAAATTATTATTATTATTATTATTAAATGCAAATGGATCCATTTATCTTTCACTATACTTTAAATTTAAAATTAAGTACTTCTCAGTTAAGACAAGGATATTAATACAAATATCAAAATACCACAAATTAACACAAATAAATAAATAGAACAACTCTTCCAATTACAAAATAATAGGAACATAACAGTTGAACTAAATATTGTGCTTTATCTTTGATAAACCCGAATTCTATACTATAAAAATATCATTTGGTGTATGAGTAAATAATAAAAACTTTTAATCAGTAATGATATTTTAATTTCTAAATATATATATTGATTACGCAGCACTCTGTATTTCTTCAAAATTATTACAAACTACTATTTAGCTTATCATAATTATCTAGGAGAAATGTGGTATTAAGATCAATACTTACCATTTTATCGACCATCAACTTTTCCAGCAACATATTCTCCTTTTTAATTTTAAAGTTTGCATGATTTGGAAAAAACTAAAAAACATAATACTGTCAAATGATACAATAATAAGCTAAATTAAAAATTCATGAAGAAATTAGAATATTTTAGTAACTTTTTTACTTTCGTATTAACTACACCTTTATCTGTACACCCACAAACATGCTTTATTGTGAAGTTTTATTTAAGTTCCACAGTATAGTATAAAACATACCCTTTGGGTTTTCTGAACGATACTCCGTTCTCTACACTTAAAAAATCTTTGAAAATGAAAGGAAAATAATAAACATTTAAAAGTTTTAAAAAAATCAATTTTTTATTGAATTGAGAAACTTTCAAAATATTTTTATGCACAAATTGTTCAAATCATTTCATTTGAACTTCAATTGGTGTTTCTGAATAATGAATGCGTGATATTGGGTTGGCCAATGGCCATGCCAGTAAAACTTGTTTTTACAGTTGAAGTTTTTGGGAATATCCTAAAACCCATTATGTGGCAATATTATACCTTGTATTTCCATTAAGAAACTAAGGGATCCTGTTATTTTTAATAATTTACGTTGTTAAAATTGAACCCTTTGAGGCGTTTGATCCGATTCAAAGTAATCAGAAAACTTTCAGTTGGAAAACTTTACAACAATGTGTACTGGACGTGCTATGAAATTTCAGAAGCAAAAATGAATCTCATCGATCGTAGTTTGATCCTTTCACTCCACTTACTTCCTATTATTTGATTTTGGATTGAATTCTCTACATTTTATCAAACTCGAGTTCCTTAGGTTTAAAAATTTCTCTGTGCTTGGAAATATAAACAGGGTCATTTTCTAGAGTAAATTCAATGATGATCTTCACGGATAATTTCATTTTTTCATCGTATTTTAACAAGATATTTTTTTCTAACGAAAATAAAAAGTTCAAATTTAAGATTTTACTTTGAAGCGAGGAAAAACTTTCTTTAAAAGTGCAACTTGTTGAAAAGGATCTAAATTTAATTGACATCAATAAGAAGTGGACCAGAAAATTCAGACTTTTTCAATAAGCAAACCTGTTCAGAGTATGCATGCCAATTTCAACAACAATTAATTTCAATTAACCAGAGTTTTCTTCGTCTTCATCTTTCATTCAAAAAAGGAAAAGTTTTTCATTCAATTCACACTCTTGTAGTACTTTCGTTCGGAGAAAGTGAAAAGTAATTATCCATTAGGATAATAATGCCCTTGAGCTAAGAAATTGCTAAAAGTTTCAAAGATTTGGACCCTGAAGAAGTAATTTTCCACTTCGTGCTCACTCAACATATTGCTTTTATTTTGCTATTCGTCACAATTAACAATAGAATCATTTTGAATGAATGTCCTACTTTGAAAGATGAAGAAGATGAATTGTGTTCGATTCAAGAATACTTAATTTAATGTTCTGATTCTAGAATCCATACAAAAAGCATTAAAATTGAATAAGTCTACCACGCAATACTATTCATTACAACAATTTAATATACTGCCTTAGAGTTTATTAATTTAGTTAAAAATAGACATAAAGCGTTATATTCATCCCTCAACATCAATAGATACAAAGGCTTCTTCTTACGCAGAAAATATTGTTGAAATTCGTGTTTAGAGAGAAAAGAATCCATTTATAGTTAACTTTACTTTCAAAAACATTAAATGGATGCGAATTTGATAAGAATTGGAGAAAGGCGTCTCGTATTTATCAAAGAGAAACAAAAGGAAATCCATTAAATCCCGTGTTGTCTATCTTCTAAATGAGAAAGTACGAAGAAAATAAAACTCATTTTTTAATCTCGAAATTGAAAAATGAAAAAACAAAAGGAGATCCATCCATGTATAAAATGTGATGCAACACAAAGGCACACTATTAAGATTAACTTATTTTTAATTATGTATTCGGAGACACATCATTTTTATATCTTTAAAAATTATGTCATAAAAAACACTTAAAAACAAAATTGATTTAAAAAAAAACAACAAAAGCAACAAAAACAAGCAAAGTAACAAAAAATAATTTTAATACTTATTAATTAATTAGCGGATGGATTTTGGTGTGTAAGGGATACCAAAACCTTTTGTTGATAATCAATGGGCAATGCACGAGAATTCCTCGAAGTGGAAACAGGACCAAACTTCATTATCATTGGACCAGGATCTTTTTCACTGTATGGTAGTATTGGAACAAAGCCGCGTTGAATAGTTTTCGGTGCTTGAAATCCTCCGTTATCCAAAATGGCATCAGTTGGTGTACGTTTGATTTCCACTTCCGTAATATTTCTTTCAGAATTAATTCTTCCAGAGTTTATCCCTGCGTCATCTTTCTCGGATAAATTTTCTATTGTAACATTATTATTAGAGGCAGCCGTTAATGGTTCATTTATTGGATCTGTTTCATTTCGGTTTTCTTTATTAAGAAGAGGTTGGATGTCGGTATTCGTTGAATTTTTTTCATCAAAAGATTCTGTTTCTTCTTCACCGCTTTCATCACTAAGATCCAATTTACGAAGAAGTGGGCTAATTACTTCCATATTTTTCAAAAGTTCTTCATCAGAAGGAGATTTTTTGCTTATTTCCAATAAAGATTCTATTTCCTCTTCTGTAAGATTCGCCGATCGTGATGTGCGAACGGAATTTTGGAGTCGTGCCAAAATATGGTTGCTTATAGAGTGATGTTGCAAGTATTCCTTCATATAATGAGGAATTTCTTGAGGAGTACTCTGGGGTTTGAATGGTGTTGGAGATAATCCAGTTTGTACGTACGGGTTGAATTGATTAGAGGTGTATTTTGTAGATTCTTTGAATTGATTATGAGATTGTCCTTGCCAATTATTTTCATTTGGATGAAATCTAGTAGCTCCATTATTGTTATTATTTGAAAAATAACTCGGAGGAAGTGAAACATGGTGTTTATTGTACGTGTATGGTTTAGGGGGTGGGAGATGAGTTGGAGTCATTATTTGGGCTTGAATTGATACTGGTGTCACCTTTCCACCTTGAGTAACAGAACCACTTAAAGTTTGAAGATTCGTTTGAGTTCCTTGATAATTACCACCTTGGTGAGAGGAGTATTGATTTTGAGTTCCAACGTGGTATCCAGGAAACTTTGATGGTGTTGGTAATGATTGCAGTGGTTGGGGATGATTCTGTTGAAAGGATTGCTGTAACCCGAAGCTCGGTGGTTTCGACTGTCCAACAAATTCTGGTTGAATTGAAGCCTGCGGCCCAAATCCTGTCAACTGTGGTTGAGTAGGTCTAATTAGATTAGTTTGGACTTTGTTGACTGTCACTTGAGTTGGATGTGTGAAGGTTTGCGTCTTGAAATCATTGGATGGATGTGAATTAAAACGCAAGTCGACAGGAGGCATGTTAGGATTTGCTTTTTGTGAAACCGAAGTTTCAACAAAGCTCAAATTCATTTTTAAATGGTTTGATGGGATTACTTGTGAATTTGGACTTTGTGTTGGTAATGGTCCTGAACTAACTTCTGGATTATTGATATTTACTTGAGTTTGCATTTGTGGTAGGTTAGCTATGTTTGGTGTGTTGGAATTGGAAATTGGATTCTGACTTTGTAAATTGTTGAAATTCGAATCCAAATGGAGATTATGGTGATTTTCATTGGGTTCTTTTTCCTTGGAATCTGAAATTGGATGTTGGGTAGGATAAACTTCTTTAACTTGGGACTCAAACTCATCTTTATCATTGTTTCCATTTTGGATTATTTGTAGAGAGCTTAGACCACTTTCAAGTGAATGAAAGGTAGAAATGTGGTTAGACTGTGGTCTGAATTCGCTTCTGATGTCAACGACCGGGGTTCTGGATGACGGCTGTTCTCTTGTTTGTTCCGTTGGAAACTTGAATTTAGGTTCTGGATTCTGCTCTGGAGAGTGTATATTAGTGAAATTAAAGATTTTTGGTACGGCAAAGCGTGAAGATTTGGAAGTAGTAGGTTTTAATGGTTTCAATGAAAGGGACGAGTGTCCAATAGGATTATTTCTGATGCTAAGCTCATTGACAAATTTTATTGGTTCTGGAGTAGATGGCTGGATTGTCGTTGTTGTTGTTGGCGGGGGCTCTGTTGGAACAACCTGATAATATCGATACGGTTCCGTAGGTTCCTCTTGATTTGAATTTATAGCATCAATATATGAGGGATTCTGAGTTGTGGTAAATAGTTTAGAGGTCATTCGAATTCGAGGTCTAGCTGTAAAGTTTGTTGTGGTTTGTTGAAAATCCTGAATTTTTACTGCAGGAGGAGGTGGTATTGTAGTAGTAGTTGTACTTGTGGCTCCAGTACTTCCCCGTTTGAGGCTGTTAAATGGAGGAAAATTAAACTTAAGGGTCTCTGTGGAATATGAGTCTGAAGTTGTTGGAGGTGTTGTCGTAGAAGTTGTTGAACGGAAAGGGATTCTTGCTTTGATTCTCTTTGATGGAGTGTGAGAAGATGCTAAGGAGAATGTCGCTTCTCCTTTGTTAAAATCATTCTCTACTGGGATTTGCTCCACTTTTTGGCTTTTGATTATTGTCATCCTCGCAGGACTGTTGACTTTAGAAGATAAAGTTGCGGACCCAGTTGGAATTCTTCGTGTATCATATTCTGGTTTTTGAACTGAAGTCCTATGATATTCTGTCTTATTGACATTGTAGTTGAAAGATGATGGATTATTTGTTTTCTCAACAAACTTTACATGAATTCGCGTTTCTTCTTCCATTTCCTCATCTTCTCCATAAGAAAATGAATGATAAGGAGAATTTCGATCTTCAACATTTTCTTCGTGGCCATAGGGGATAGATTCAGTGTATTGAGAGTGGTAGTAATCATTATTTAAAGGTAAATGGTCGTATGTCATAGGTACACCTTTGAGTTGTTCTCGGGATTCTTTATCCAAAGTCAAGTCATAATTCTCTCCATCCGATCCTGTATTATCCTCCTCTAATACATAGGAATTTCTAATTGGAGAAACTGGAACTGTTTCAGTCACAGGAGATTTGAAATGAAAATTAGTTGGAACTTTGAAACGGCGGCTTGGTGTTGTAGTTGTGTCAGTTTGGATTGGGGTTGTGTCTTGTCCATTTCGGACTTTAGTGTAGGCGGATGATGTTGACACATGAATTGGAGATTTTCTGTTTGGAATCTGTTGATATTTAGAAACTTTTTCCTCTTTGTCGTATGCATCCACTTTCTCCGGTTGTTTGCTTTGAGAATCATGGAATTGTGGTTTTGATATTTTTAGGATGGATGGAAGTGGTTCTTCTTCATGATGGATTTCATGAGAGTTATTAATGGTATATTCTGTCCAACCATTTTGATCTCTGTTTGATGAAATAATTTGCGGTTCCACATACTCGGATGAGGGTGTGACTCTAGTTTGTTGAATTGGAATTTGATCTGGAATATTATCATGACCCTTATAAGCATGATCAGAGGATTCTTGCTCCTTTGTGTGAGTCCATTGATGGTCAATTGTTTCAACTTTTTCATACACATCTGGATACAATGAGCCTTCATTTTCTTGTTTGTTTAAAATTTGAGTATTATGAGGAGGGGTTGGAGGTTGAGGGGTGGTGGTAACATAATCGCTCTCTGAAAATTCAGAATACTGTGGGGTTGTTGTTGTTGTAGAAGTTTTAAGAATCTTAACCCTTTTTCTAAATTTTGGGGCTGGAGGTGGTGAAATTCCACTTTCGGCTCCAATTCTTACGACACTTGTTTCTGGAGATTGAGGCAAAAGTGGATCAGAAGATTCGGGGAAAATGGTAGCACTATGTGAGGTCTCGTGCGGATTCTGGGGTGATAATTTTAGTTGAGATGGCGATAATGGCCGGCGTCTTAAATTAGGACGAGCTGGTCGTCGAAGTTTAACTACTCCAGAGTTTGTGTTATCGTCCGGCTCACGCTTGGATTCATCCAATACTTTCGATCTTGAATTTTGAGCTCCAGTTATTTCAGCATTAGATTCAGGTGTAATATGAGTAACATTAGCGTAAGATCCAGTTTTTTTGTTGAGCAAATTTGGACGCATCCTGTTTGAAGCAAAAGAATTATTACGAAAATTAGAAACTCGTGAAAGTGGCCTATTGATAGAAGATGTAATGGTTTCAGTTCCTTGATTTTTAGCATAAAGTTTAGTAGCATTAATAGACTCAGATGAAGATGATGAAGAAGAAGGGATTTTTTGCTGATCCACATTGATTCCCAATTCCAGAATTGGCTTCCCTTGAGACTGTGTAGAAGCAAGATTCTTGGAATTAATCGATTCGAGAGCAGGGACTGTCTCTTGAGCTGATTCTTTTCCTTGAGAAAGAGAAAGTTTACCAGGAAGATCTGTTTCTACTTTCACGCCGACCTTCAAAAGAGGTTTCCGGACTCGGTTAAAGACAGGATTCAATTTTGTTGAAGTTCCTGAATTGATTTGTGTCATTGAATTTAACGCTGTGTCTGTTTTTTCGGGAACCTCTTCTGTCACTTTTGTCTTAATTTTCTTTCTCATTGCTATCCGTGGACGAGATGGAATTTGTGCATTAGAACTAGAAGGCGAAGGATGGGAATACGGCTCTGATATTGAAGAATTAAGCCTAATGGCAGATTCTGATCCAAGAGAGCCACCTCCAGTGCTTATGCTTGGTTTCGTCAATGTAATTCCCTTCCCCTTCACTTTACGACGACGGAATTTTGTTATTGGATTCGATCCGGTTGACCAACTTTCTCCACCCCCCACTGGGCTTCCAGGGCTATTAGTTGTAACATTAATTAAAGATTCATCGTATTTATTTTCTTTATTGTTTAGATTCTTCGTTTCACCAAGAGAGCTCTCTTTATCATACGTCTCCTTGAGAGGGGTAATGGGAATTCCTTGATTCCTTTCGTCATCTTTTTCATGTTCTATTCGGATCTGCTGAATCAAAATCAAGAATAAATCAAGAGTTCATAAATATAGTTATATATCGAAAATTTAAAAAAACTTGAGCGTAAAGAATTCAAGGATAAAATGAAGCGTGCCTTAGGTTTTAAGTTAGGAAGCGTGTAGATGGTGAGAAGTGCATAAAATGATGGATGGATGGAAATAGAAGACTTGTTGTTTACAAACCAAGCAAAATGGAAAAATTGTGTTCCTGAATTTATTAACCGACGTAGGGTGTATATGTAATTCAAAAGTTCGTCCGTCGGTCTGTCCGATAACTCGAGAACGACTTACCGGATGTCAACGAAACTTGCTATATTTGAGGCCCTAACTGAGATCAAGCTCAAAAATCACCAAAACCGGAGCAGTCCTTAAGGGACTTCTCATTAGGGCCCACGGCAAACTTTTAGTAGTGAATTAGTGAAGGTAAGTAGCTACTTTCACTAATTCACTACTCATTTTCCCTCTAACTTCGCCGGTTTGCATAACACTATTGTACAGTTATTATTATTATAATAATAAGCAATACAAGATTCCTCTTCTTTCACTTAAATTCATCAATTACTGTCGTTTCTTTTTCCTGAGAAAGACAATTCGTTAAGTATTTATTTATTATAATCAAATATAATAATATAAGGCTTGCTCCACTCGTTTTGGTTTATGATCATATTCGTCATATCTCATAAATTTATGAGATGTATTTATCTTCATAAACTCGGTTTGTACACAAGGGCATGGAAACGGAGTTTATGAAACTCGGATTTATGATCATAAATTTAGGAAGCTCAGAGGCTACTTTTTCCCTCATAAATCCATTTCATATCTTGTTTCAAAATTCCCGCCGCCTCGTTTGTTTACATTTCGCTAAGTGAATTTGAGATTTTAGTGATTTTGTCCAACAAACAACAAATCAACAAATTTTGCTCCACTCATTTTTGAAATATCTTCTTAAATTTATGAAATTTTGTTCATAAACTTATGAAATCGAGCAAATGGAGCAAGCCTATAGTAATTGGCTATAAGGTTTATATAAATAAACTTTAATAACCTTAACAAAATCACTTGATAGAACTAAGTTCAAGTCAAATAAATCAATTCATTGATAACGTTAACAAAGTATTTCATTCGCCAAAATCCTCTTTCTAAAAACCTTCCAAGAATTCTTTAATCATTCTGGATTTTAAAAAATTTAAAAAGAAAGAAAATATTATGGTATGGTGATATATGGTTAATACATTGTAAAGAATAGAAAGTAATGATGTGAGTTCTCTTATTTTTGAAGTATATTCTATCTCTTTGTAAGAATAAATTTGTACAAAAAAAATTTAAGAAGAAAAGTTTATATCTTTTGAAAATTCTTGACGTAACGAAGTTTTTAGTAGGAAGATGAAATTACCAGTATCAAAGGTTGGTCTCTTTGAACTCTTTCTTGGAGGAAAAAGTATTTTCATAAGAAAGAATAGAAAGTTGGGCTTTCTTTCTTTCCACATGTTTTATTATTCACATCTCATGTTTTCACAATTACATCAAACTTACATTTTACTTCGTTACTTCATCTCTATTTAAAAATTAATTCTTGGAATAATTACATCAATTAAAATAATGATGCTTAGTGTATTATAAAACCGAGACACGGATATTTTAAGTTCCGGGAATTTAACTATGTCACTTATTTATTTTGAAGGGAGAGAATGAATTTAGGTCATGAGTTCTTTTAAAAGGATTTTGTGGATAAGGTGAATTTTGGGAGAAGCTTTGGGTCAGCTTTACGCTTTAAAAGATTTAACCCTTCGTTTCAAGAAATAATTGTGTGCTCAAAGGTGGGTTTAAATGACTAGGAAGTGAGAGTAAAAAAGGATTGGCCCAATTTCTAAAATTACAATTATTAGGTCAATTCAACCAATGTTTAAAATATTTCAATTAACATTTCTTAGGATGGAGAAAAAACAAAATGCTTTTAGAAAAACTTAATTTAGCATAATTTCCCTAATCTTGTTTAATAATTGTTTAAGATTAAAAACAACGTTTACAAACTAGAAGTATGAGGATAATTAACAATTATAACAATGCTGAATTATAATTTTTTAAATGAAATTGAGATTATTTAAACCTGAATGTTCATAATTGGATTGTAGAATTTATGATGAACCCTACACAGATTTAGGTTAGAATTTTCAGAACTCTATAAATATACCGTTAGGGTAAAAAATATATCTACGTTAACATTTTTCCAAAATCCCAGAATACAGTCTTATAGTGCACTTAAGGTGATTGCGTGGGTAGGGCTTTGGAATGATTTTCTCTGCTAAAAAAATATGTAATAAAAATAAGTGTGAGATGCTTTGAAAATGAAATTTCTTGATCTTTCAATTTATACAAAAGAAATTTTATACAGAGCTACACAAACCAGTAATAAGTTTAAAGTTTTTTTTATGAAAGAGCAATCTGATTTTATTTCCCACGGGAGGGAGGATGTTAAAATGCACGAATACCTTTCCTAAATTGAATTCTTTAAACTTAAAATATTTCAAAAAAAGCTTTAACACTCAAGATTTTTTAACTACTTCTGCAGAATAAAAAAGTATTAGGAAAGTATTAAATAATAAGAAAGATAAAAAGCTTAACGCTTTCTCTCCAAGAAAATAAACTCTCTTTTACTTTAATTGAATGTGAAAGAACTGAGTGAAAATATTTTTTCAAAAGTGAAGGAAATTAAATAATTCAACTCACAGTTACTCCACAGCATCTAACGGTTCCATATTTATGACAAGGTTTCAGGAATCCAAGTTCTCGAATATCCAAAGCACTTTGTCCATAAATTCTTGGGCATTTGTCCATAGGTAGACATGGACAAATATCATCCCTCTTCTCTGTAGAAATATCATCGTTCCCACTCACCCCTTCTACAATTGAGCTTATTACGATCACCAAAAGTATAAACTTCATTAAATATTTTCCATAATCCAAAAATGAATTCAATTGTTTCTTCTTTTTACAACTACTATTAAAATTGGTGAACATTTTCTCTTCTTCTAAGAACAATGCTGGAATAATATTAAACTTTGGAGAAGAAAATCTTTAAACTCTAAAAAACTCCACTTTCTTTCCACACAGTAAAAGCAATTAGTCTTTCTAATAAATCCAAATGAATCACCAGAAAAGACGTGCTAATGGATCCTTGAAAAAAAAGAACTTAAAATATGGAGTTATATTCTTAACTTAGCTTGATTCTAAGGATGAATTATAGAAACTCATTTTGAATTCTTATTGGAGTGACTTCCAAAATTAAAATAGGACAAGTGAAGATGGAAAGGGATTCCTTAAATATGAGGCCACTTTTCTGGATTTTGATTTCTGAGTTTAGTTTTGGGATACAGGTAAAAATAAACTACAAAAGAAAGTACCGTTGATGTTGAGGAAGGAGAGATCTTTTAATTAACGTTCTTTGGAATACGAAGGGGTTCTTCTCTCTAAGTCCAAAGGTATGACGACGAGTGAAAGGGTAGGATTCAACTGGACAAAGGTTATAAAGTTCCGGTTACGATGTGATAAATAGGTAATTTCAATACATTCAACACAACAAATAAAATATTTTCACCAATAAACACAAAGGTCTTTTTCTCTTTGGACAAAAACTAAAAAGAAATTCACCTACTTAACATGGCTATTATTCAAACAATTTCTATCCCTTTTGTTTCTTACAAGGTTCTCAAATGAAATGTATGAAAAAATATGGGTGGATACATTTGCTTGCTTCCCGTTGTTTCTGTTTTATACATCGTTATTCATCATTCATGTCAAGAAATCCGCAAAACCCAACGTTACTTTACTTAAAAGAAAGTGAAAGTTGAACATAAATGAAAAAATAACCCAAGCAAACGCATCTACTACCTCAGGTAGAAGGTTTTTTGATTAAAATGATTCTAAGGCTCCTTTTTACATCAAATTGAACTCAATCACTAAATAAATGTAGGACCTACAACTCAGAATTATGACAGAAGCCCTTGCCCAATACAAGAAAATTCCATTAGAAAAATTTTTAGGCGTTGGCTTTTTTATATTTTCTCAACATTTTTTACAGAACTTTCTGCTAATTATTAACAAAATTAAACTTAGCATTTTTGACAGCTCTTCATAAAATCATTTTATTAATATTTTCGTGAAATTAATTTAACACCTCCTTCATTTTACTGAAGTTATAAATTAAATCTTTGTTCCTAAGATCTTAAATGTTAAAACATAATGTTACAGATCATAAGTTTTCAATTGATAATGAAATAAGTTAAAAACCCAAATGAAAACACTTAAGTCCTTCTCTTGCAGCGTGTATTTTTTAAGAGAAAAACCAAGGAAATATTTAGCAAAAAGTGCTGAACTTGACCCACTGCTGCTGGAATGAGTAGTAATCTACCAATTATCCGGAGAAGCGCATTGTGATCCGAGGAGAGTAGCATCTTTATATTGAGAAAATACCATAATTTTGTCTTTTAGCTGCTGGCAAAGTTGAAGTGCATCAGCGAAATGGAGAAGTACTTCACTTAACCACGGTGCACAACATTCGGTTTGAAATGATTCAAATTTAACATCCCCTTGAGTTTGACTCATGACATATACGGCAAAAATAAGCTTGTGAGCTTGAATGTAGAAACTGACTGCTAGTTCTGCTGGTAGAGCTGGAAGGAGTGACTTCATATTACGACTAGAAATAAGTTCATCAATTGTTCTTCTCTTGGGAATAATTAGTGCGTTGCGACCTTTTTGAAGGGAACTTGTGATTCGATTTAGAATGTATAAGGCTTCTTCAGCAGACTTCACAGGCTCTTCTGTACTATTCTCTAAAAATATAATACAACTTTGAAGGTGATTAGCTGAATCTTGGACTTGCTGTAATTTCCATTCTGATTGAAGATTTGTATGATATTGGGTAGGACTTTTGTTAAGCTTTATCGTTATATCAGCATTAGTTATGTTGTCTCCAAGGACAGTGACTACACATTTAATACTATCTTGTGCATTATGTGTAGCCGTAGCCATTACAAATTTATCCAGTTTTAGAGGTGTGGTAAGTCCAGCAACTGACATTGGAAAATGACGAGCACATTCCTAGATATAAGAATATAAGAATCACAATCCATAAACCATTTCTTAAATACAAATAAAAAGAGTACCTCAACTACAACTTGAAGTCTTTTTAGTGACTCGGGAACTTGGTACTGCAAGATCCAATCGAACTCCTGTTGCTGAAAAAATGAATCAATAGAAATTAATATTGAACAGAATTTTACATCTAAATTAAATAATACCAATCCATGGTAACTCATAAAATCAATGTTATTGATTATCAAACAAACTTACAAGAGCAAGTATTTCCCATTTTTCTGGATCAGCCATTTTGGAAAGTCCTAGACGGTTATATTCCAGCTCAGCTTACTGAGTCGTGGGTAAGTGGTTACAAATTGTAAATTAATCAAATTCAATTAATTAAGTTCCCCACATTCAATTTTATATTTTTCACAATTATGAAAATAAACAGGAATGGATTGAATTTGAAATGGAATGGGTTAGATGAATACGATTCATCTCTTATGTGTATAAGATCCAATGGGTGTGTCAGAAAGTCGTATCGTAACTCGTGAAACATAAGCGGGCATGCATTCTTTATTTACTAAACAGTAAAGCTTCTTTAACGAAATGAAAATCCTTATGAGCCTCAGACTTCAAAAACTATTTATTTATTTTTGGAATTAAATTCTAAAACTATTTACTCATTTTTGGAATTTAAGATGATTTTTTTTCTATGAAATATGTATACAACCTTTGAAATAATTTTTCGTATTCTTAACTGTGGCGTCTGTCGTTTTAAACATTAATATTTCTACGATTATTGAATATGAAACACTGAAGATTGATTTCATTAATTTCAGATTGAGTTGGAATAAAAGGAAGGAAGATGTCTCACGCTTATTTCAACAATTTGTGGGCCGAGGGCCAAGCAGAACTACGACAGGCCCTTGCTAATGAAAAGAAATTAGGACAAGGCACAGAAATACCAGATTCTAATCGGATCAACTTTTTCGCTGAAACGGCTAAATTATACTACAAGTGGATCAGTATGTATAAAAAATTTGACGAAGCTTACGATCAGATCGTCCATCCTCAAAAGCTTCCATTACTCCGAAAACTACTTGATATTGTTATTTCACGACTCGTGGAACTAAGACATGTTATGGTTGGTACTGAGCTATCTGAAGTTCTGTATTTCGATGATGTGATGCACTTCTACAGTTGGATGCCATATGAACTTGACATTCCAATCCCAAAATACTATATTTTTCATTGTCCTGAACGGAAAGAAAGAGAAGACATCCTGGAGCGTGCTGTTGCAGTAAAGAAGGCGATTATGGAAGCAAATGCGGAAAAAGAACGTGAGAGACTGCTTCGTGAGAAAGTAATTGCTGATTTTAGGAGAAAGCTAAGGGCATATGAACAAGCTGCTGCAATGAT
>JAQGCN010000852.1:0-14112 GCA_034699725.1 Friesea truncata | reverse complement strand
AGTTCGAACATCATATTTTCGAACAACATATTTTCGAACAACATACATTCTAACATCATATTTTCGAACAAGACACCTGATCCCGGAAAAATGATTGACATTTAATATGAATTGGCTTTGAAACTTTAGAAAACGTAAAAGCGTTGGTCTTTCTATCGTTACGTTTTAATCTTATTCTTCATAAAAATCTTGTTCTAACTTATCGCAGATTAAATTAAATTACTTCGGGAATAAGTTTATTGTATAGATTATTTCAGTTAAACAGATAACAAATTTAATTTACTACGAATTTCAAACAAGAAATTCAAACCACGATGATTGATCGTTTTTATCTAAAAGAAAACTAAATCTAACTTGTAAAACCTCTGGTATAGTTTAGCGAAGTTTCTGCAGAATTAGGCAGAAATCTTAGTTTGATACCAATTATAAAATTCCGTAACATATACGAAACTACTAAATGCATGTAATATTAATTTTTCGGAAGTTGATGTTACACCTGCAGCATTTTGAAATAAATAATTTATAAGTTGAGAATATTCCGTTTGAAATGGCACATGAAGATTCAGTTAAGTAAATACATTAAACAAAATAAGTCAAATAGAAAGCGAAAAAAAAGTTTCCAGATAAATATGAATAAGAAAGAAGGAAAGATGAAATTGAATATGACACTTTTATTAAAAAATACCTTGATTCTTGAGAGTTGGAAAACTTAAACACTTTTATTCGGAAACAAATATAAAAGTAAAAAATACTAGAAATATTTACACCTCTTCTGGAAATCAATGTTTTCACTTCCCCCGTATGGCTGTATGTACTAAATCTGCAGTAAAAATGGTACAACTTTTTTAATACAATTTTTTTTAAAATTTTTTATTTTTGATGTGTTGCCTGATTGAAATCCCGAATGATGGATACGATATTTCCAAATATTCAAATTTGAAATACTCTGTGTATTCTGTCTTGAAGCTATAAGTGAGCACTGCTGTGCATGATTGAACAGAATAGCCTGTGTTAATACATTTATCTTCCTTTAGCAAGGTCGTTATGACAAAAAGAATCTAGTTCGCTTAGAAGGTCCTCCAGTAACTCGACTTTTTTCAAAAGTTGGAAAAAAACAACTTAGGATCCAATTTTAGATCCAATCTCGTTTGGTTTAATGTTAATCGTTCCTAGCAACTTGCATTAGAAAACAATTTTGAATTTTTTTTCCAACTTTTGAAAAAAGTCGAGTTACTGGACAACCTTCTAAGCGAACTAGATTCTTTTTGTCATAACGACCTTGTTCCTTTAGTACATAGAATAAAATAGTCAATGGAAGTATCGTTCTCCAATTAACCCAAGATTTATTTGGGAATTCATCCTCACTTTTTACAAAAATATGAGCAGAGATTCTTCTTTTGTTTCGTATATATATGGTGCGAATACGCGATATGTATAGTCATTATAAACATCGTGCAGTGGAAACATGAAATAAGTCTGATAGCAAAATTCATAATAACGAATTAAGAGTGGTTTTATAAATTGTTTGATTGTGAGGTAGATAGCGGGAATGTTCTGTAGTCCCACTCCAAACAATGTTTCAAACATTGGTTGTAACATTCATACACTCCTGGTAATCACCTATCTCTTCTATTCCATTTATATTTCCATATGCAAATATATGACAAATCAGGATATTTATAACTAAAACACCAATGAAATTCAGTCTAGTTCCCCAATAAACCATTTTTATTAGTTCTGAAAAGAGCTTCAATTTGTGATTAAATTAGATATAATATTTTGTTTCTTTAATATAATGTTTTGTTGTTCAAAGTATGTTAAACTCAATTTCTCCAATTTTTGTTATTCTAAGTGAATAATTTACTTATTACTGAAAGATTGCATTTCATGTTGTTGCGGCTACTATTTAACTTACTTGAAACTAAATACAGGAAATTATGGCCTCAACATCAACATGCAATCTAACATATGTTTAAACAACTCCACAAAATTAGAAATTGAAATTGCCCAACATCAATTATATAGCTCACTGGCGAAACTTCACCAAATTTTTACTTTCAAAAAAATATATCCTTAATAGATGCTTGTACTTTTCGTTTGTAAGTTTTTTAATCTTAAGGTGGAAGTGCATCTAGCCCGGTTAGACCAGCACGGATTTTTTTTGAATCGATAACTTTTGAACGGGGACCTTAAAGGCAATTTCAAGTTTATTCTAGACATAATTACCTTTAATTTGACACATTAATGACAGTTTTAGGATTTGAAGCTTTTATAATAATTTCACAATTAAAAATTACCTTAAAAAACCTTCAATTCATGAGCCAGTTGACCTAAAATTGTATAATTAATGTGTCAAATTTAATTTTTAAAAAATCCGTGCAGGTCTAGCTGGGCTGGATGCACTTCCACAATAAGGTATAATAATTTAAGCTGATAATTAATTACTAAAGTTCGGATACTAGGTTAACTTTAAGTAAGATTGTATTATTGATAAACTTTTAGACTTATTGCTTTAAAATGCGGAGTTAACAAGTTCCCAGGGTAAATTTTTTGCACCTGGTTGACAACGTATCAAGTTTATGAAAAAGAACCATGACTCTAAGGAAACATTCATTAATTAAATTTTAAAAACATGTTAAAAATGTTCAAAAACAAAAAGAGACATTCGGAATTCTTTCTTATTGATACATTGCCTTCATTTTGTCAGTTTAAAGGGACGTTTTCTTTCACAGAAGCTTTTTTAAACTGTAAAGGCAAAACAAAGGAACCAATTAATTTAAAACATTATCAACTTATTATATATTGTTTGCACAATAAAATCATATAATATAAATCAAAGAAAAATTATCTCGAACAAAAAAACAATGCAAGATAAAATTTTAAAAATTAAATACATAAAATACAGAGACAAAATTAAATTGCTATTTGTAGAGAGGGAATGAAATCCTTTTCGGTCATACTTTGCTTTATAAATTTTTATCTTCAATTTAAACTTTTGATTTACAGTATCTCTGGCAAAGATACCCGAGTGAATACTCCATTGAAATCTAGCTCTTATCCAACCATTTCGATCCCAACTATTAGGAAATATCTCTAAAAACTTGGGTACATTCAGAAATTGATCCTCTTCACCAAAATACAAATTATTAACATTAACATCGTAAGCACGAATGTATACAGCATCCAATTCGCTAACTTCATTTATATAAATATTCCCATTGCATTTAAACAGTTCCTTTTCAACATCGAAATCATTTTGCGTGGGTTCAGGCACAACAATCTTGTCGAATAATTCTTTTGTAAATAAATTTGGATTTGATTTTTCCGATTCCTCTACAATAAAATTATATATTCGATTTCCTCCTGCATAATCATAAAGTAAAGTCCGTCGAATTTCCTTGGTAAAGTTTCTCGTTTTACCCAATTTCAAACCTACTTTTTCATAGTTAGCAATTATCTTTAATTGTTTGTGGTAAGTTTCGTTATCAATTGGTATGAGGATAGTAAGATTGGCTTTGATCGCATCTTTTAAATATTTGAACCTGTTTGGAGGAACGACCGATGTAAGTTCAGAGACAAGAATACTACGATATACATTCGTTATCACAAGACCACCTAATAGTAATGATGCTACAAAGATTTTAATCCAGCTTAAATTGTTTGCTTTTTTTGATAGAGTTATACTTTTTTCAAGAAAAATCATAAATAGAAATATTAGAAGACTATCTCGTATTCCTGTTTGTTTGAATATTCGTTTAGTTATATAACATATTACACCAAAGAATACAATTGAAATTATCCAAAAGTCAATTGTAAATACTTCAAAATA
The DNA here is from genome assembly GCA_034699725.1 of Friesea truncata. Lineage (NCBI taxonomy): Eukaryota > Metazoa > Arthropoda > Collembola > Poduromorpha > Neanuridae > Friesea > Friesea truncata. The sequence goes on along the minus strand of JAQGCN010000852.1, from coordinate 10,283 downwards.
TTTTCCAAATGATATAAATGAAGGCTTAACTGTACAAGTTACAAAATTATGTCGAAGTATTTCTGTTGTGTGAATATCATTTGGTTGATTATCTTTTATATTTCTATCGTGCCAAAGTGGATCAATATTTATAGGATAAGGAGATCTGGGGAAATCTAAAGAAAAAGTAGTCTTAAATCTTGTACTGTACGGTTGATTTAATATTTTCGTAACATCGTAAACGATCAACGAAATGCCTGAATAATTCATTGGAGTTATTGTTTCTGGTATCGCTGTATTGCCTGTATTAGTGTTATTGTACCCAGTAAAAGTTATATTTCCTTTGTGATTTGCAAATGACCATGTTATAGGACACATACATCGCATCAGATCATAGTACAATAAATCAAGAAGGTTTTTAGTATTTTCAAATTCAAATATCGATAGTTTTGTAACAGAATTTGAGTAACATGCAACAAAGTTTTGTACTGTAACTTCAAGTGTGTTGTTGAAGATATTAATATAGATCTCAACATTTAGAAACAAAAAATCTTCTGCCCTATCAGACTTTGCTCGTTTTAAGTACCACTGAAAATTATGTGTTTGTATAAAAATATAATAATTGATTTTTCCATATATCCAAACTAAACTTCCAAATTTAAATAAAAAATTTAAATACGTTTCGTAGTGGGTCATTGATGGTATGTTTACGAAATAGTCTACATAGCATGGGTATTTCCACAACTTAATTTGCGTATTACGCTTGCTATATAATTTGTCAATTTTTGAATTAGGAGAAAGTGTACCAATTAAACCAAAATCCAATACCAAACGAATTCCAGGATTCTCCACTTCGTTTAGAAGTAAATTCTGTTTAAACTCAATTGTAGTTATTAAACAGGGTTCAAAACCACTCTGTAAATTAGTCAAAAATGTATTTTCTAACGTTTGGACCATTTCAGCAAGGAGAAATAAAATTAGGAATATAAATTTATAAACACACATAACTGAAAGTTCGTTTGGACGAAATGATTTTGTTGTTCAAAGTTGTATTGTTTTACAGAATGCCTTGTTTAAAAAATAATAGAGTAATTAAGAAAAAGCCTTTCCAAACCTGCTATTTCTTTCATAATTTATTCAAGAGCGAAATTATAATGGATAGTTTAATAATATACATGCGCGTTATTTTATACACTTATGGCTTTGTTTAAGTTGAAAAGGTAATAATTTTATTAAGAACAAGTGGTTACACAATTCCTAAAAATTCAAAATAAAATAATTATAAATAATTATTTATTTGTTTTAATGGAAGCTTAACTGCGAAATCATATTTAGCGTGTCGTCATTTTATTCTGAGTGCGGTAGCGATAATGCTTTCAAAGTTAGAACAACGATTTTTAGAACATGCATTTGATTATGTGTGTTATTTCAAAACAACTCCCTTTCGTATGTGTGGAAATTCTTTAACAATTTCTCATAAAATATTGTTAAAACAATTCTGGGGTTTCTGCTTATTATGCATGGATTTAGTAAACGTAGCCATGCTACTTTACATTCTACATTGCTACATAACTACGAGTAGCTACGCTGGAGCGTTTCTTTGTTTGTTTCCGATATTGCCAATATGTATTGTAATGAGAATGAATAGAGGCATTTGGAAAAATCTTGAAACGATTAAATTTCTCGCAAAGGAAATCACACAAGGTGACAAATTTTAGTAATGGAATTTAAAAAAAAAATTTAATTCATTAAAACTGATCCATTATCAGTTTTTGTTATAAAAGCAGGTTGACGAATTATTGGATATTTCCTTTTTTGCAGATTTTATTCTGACAAACAATGAATCGCTGTTACATGAAGAACGTAACCGGATACGAGAATTATTTTTTGTATTTGTTATTTGTGTAATTTGCCCTTGTGCTTTGTTTAATGCTATAGAAATGATAATACTGTATTTCCCGTTCATTCAACAACATTCCTACTATTTGTATGCTCTCATTTACATAAATGTGCTTGTAATTAATTTGGATTTATCTATTAATTGTATGTTATATTTGTCAACTTTCATGGCATCAATAATTAAATTGGAATTCTTACTTAGAAAGTGTTGGTAAGTTCATTTTTTTTGATTTCACAAATAAAACAGTATAAATATCAATTATTTTATTAAGCAAAATAAAAGAAATCAGAAATCCAAACGAAGTCTACGAAAATGTATGTGAAAAACTTCGATTGTATCGATGCATCCAAATTTTAAATGAAATGCACAATTCTTTCATGGGGATTTACCTTGTTCCAACAACACAACTAGTATGCTGTGTTGGTGTCACTGTAACTGGATTCGTTGGAATTAAAATGTTTTTCCTCATCCATCCTGTTGTTTATTTTGTATTTTTGGTATACTTTTTTGCATTGATGATTATGCTTATTTGTGGAGCACAGAAAATGTCCAACATTTACACCATTTCCAAATATTTCAAAACTAGGATTCTGATTCAAATCGCTAATTGCGTCTCATCATCTGAGTATAAAGACGATAAAATTTTGGTAACAAAATCTCTTCTCTCCTTTCCTGTATTAAAAAGCAAAGTAAGTTCGTTTTACCATATGGAAGGTAGAGCAAAACTAACAATTTTCGACAAAACGGCAAACAGTTTGTGTTTTATGTTAATTAGTTTCAAAAATATTTAAAACTATTTTAATAAAAATATAGAGCATGATTCTAATTATTTGCTACAAATAATTTAGTTTTTGATTTACACATTATTAATAATCAGAAGAAGCTTTGCTCTAAAGTATTAGTTAAAACACTTTAATTTAGATTAACTTGATTATTATTATCTCTCACAATGACGATCAGTTTGTGGTGTGGTAGGTATAAAACGTTTGAACTAACAATATTGTAACAATTCATATGAAAAACAGAACATTACTTTAGTATACTAATTTATTATATTATTGATTATTCTCACAAAATTATAAAACTTTCAATAAATAATTGAAAGGGTAAATTTCAAATAAATTTAAGGCTATTTAAGCAAGAATAAAAATTAAGTAACGAAGTACATTTTAGTTAAAAATTGCTAAATTTGCTAATGTCACTTCTTATTAATATTCATATTTTGGATAATCATAAGGTCCATGTTTATCTCTCACAAGCCAAAATGAATCAATTACTTTACCATCCTGTTAACATTAAAAACAAGGGAGAAATAATTCGTTTTATGATTATAAATACAGTAATAACTATGTTTATACCTGGTCTATTGAAACTTGATCCATGTACAGATGAGTACTATTTACAACTTTAAGTCGACTATAACCATAATCAGTAGTTCGAAATGCAGACCAGGTAGGTTGGTTAGGTCCAAATGGGTCATGTTTAGACCAGCAACCCTGCTCAAAATATTTGGTGTGGTTAATCGATTTATAGCTAGGTTATGGTTGGTTATAGGAATTTGAATTGTAATAATTTTAAAAAGAATTAAATCAATGTGCAAATTTTATTTACCGCCGATCCTGTAATTATATGTACCAGGGCTCTTGGATTTGTATAAGGCTCTATTGTGCCGTTGTATACAGTTCGGTTGTACATTGGCCATAAACGTTCATAGGAATGTTCGTGTGCCCAAATTGTAAGATCAACACCATACTCCATAAATAAGTCTTCCAATCCGTACCAATGAGTATAAGGTAGTCCTACACGAACTCTGCTTTCTTCTACTGTACAATCACCACCGTGTTCATTAGAACAATACATTGGACGATGACCGTAAGTAATTATCCAAGGTCGCAATGAACGGTTCTTTGGAGTTGTAGCTTCCTAAATTGTTTAGTCATTTTTTTTATTAAAAGTTATAAACTGATATCGCTTACCCTAAGATCGGTCAAAAGCCATTCGTATTGCTGAGCAACGGGTTTAAGACCATATTGGAGGTAATAATAAAATTCTGTAGATATTGAAATAAAATGTATAGGACCCATATTCCAACTGTAAAACATTGAACTAGAATTTCCAGGCATTGAAAAACGATTCTTATATTGCAAAAAATTCCTAAAGAATATTAGACAAGTTATTTAGTTTAAGTTTAAACATTTTTCTGTATGTACTTAACTTACATGGATTGTTCGTGATTACCGGGACATGTCATGTAAGGTACGTACGCAGCTACTGGCTCAATTTGGTCCATGAAAGAATCACCTATCTGACCATTTTCCTGGAATAAATATATCCAAATCATTTGCTGTTGAAATTCTATACGAGGAAATTGCTTTTAATTTTGTGAAAAGCTGAAAAGCAAAAGCAATTTTGGAAAGCAAAGTAAATTGGAAAGGTTATCGATTTAAAATCTGGAAGTTTTCTAATGTCAGATTCTTAAAAATCTCATTAAACTTTTATTTGGTTGGCTATTAATTTGCACAATGATTAAAAAACAGCATTGATTTTATGCAGCTGTGTTTATGTGCTTCTGTTTTATTGTTTCCAAAACACCTCTTTCTAATAATTAGCAATTAAAACTTGATAAAATAATTAACTTTTTATAACTTACTTCTTCCATGTTATAAGCAAAATCGCCAACGTGTAAGATAGCATCATAATATTGTTTTTGCACTTCTTCTTGCAACCGTGTAAGGGATACTGGATTGTCATTTCCAAGGTCACCAAAAATTGCCAATTGTGGCGACCATTTAAATCCAGCATGCATTACTTTAAATGAAAACAAATTTGACCATCCGAAGTCACTTCCGACGTGATACACTGAAAATTAAATAAAGTTTTTATTATTAGAGCATTTAATAAGTTGACTTTTGTTTTTAACATAAAATTACCATATATACCACCAGGTCGTAGTCTTGTTAATGTAACCCTATGTATGTACTGTGTAAGTCCTAAAGGACCCTGTGAAACAAGTTTTGTAGCAAATCCATCTTTTCTGTATTCTCCAATGTTATCAATTCCATACTCAACAATTGATGCGTTTGGATAATCAATCGTACTCCACGTCACAACCATATCAAAAGGATCGTCTAAAGAATAATTTAATGAATATTAGATTACAGACATTTGAACCCAGTTCTTACCCCCATAAGCGATATGGAGATGCCTTGGCTGGTACTGTACACGACGAATTTCAGTTTTCCTTAAAATTTCAGCTGAATTCATAGGTTCAAAGTTCATTGTTGCAAACCCTACTTGCAGCGCACAGACAATAATTAAAAAATGTAACAACATTTTAATAAAAATATTTGCAACAGTACTCATTCTGATGCGTGATTTAGCTCAACACTAAATTTGTTCTATTAGTAAATAGCGATATAAAAAATTCTTATCACCTGTTATTTATCGATTAAATAAATATTTAATGATCAAAGTCCATTGAAACTAGAGGAACAGGAGGTTTATTGATCATCACAAAGCATAAGATATAGGAAAATAATCAATTATTCTATAAACAAGAAAATGCATACAAAAGAATACTGAATTGCAAATATTCGAAATTCTTCTTTCAATAAGTCTGCATAAACTAACAGCTGCACTGAAACTGACATATAATGCAACTACCAATTATTTTACACTGCTTTGAATTTATATGAAAATGGTTTCAAAAGAACTCCAAGATAAACTATAGTAAAGAGTGAAAACTGTCCAAAACATATCAAAATAATTTCAATTATTAACTTTATAATAAAATCACTTATCTGGAAAATCATCAAAGATTTCAAAGAAAAAGGAAGAACAATTGACTAAGAATAAAGAAAAATGAAAGGTAGGAGAAAGTAAGGTAGTCAGCAAGATCACTTGACAACGAATAAATGAATTGTTTAGAATTGTTTCGTCTTCCTGCCAAAAATCCATTCTCTACTAACGACAAAATCTAATTTTCAAGAGGGTTCATTAGCAAATAACTCTGATAATAGTTTATATTTAAGTTGCAAAGAATTACCGAATGGAAAACTTTTGAATACAAAACATGTTTAATGTTTAATTAAAGAATTTAACTTTCCAATAAATAACTCTGCAGCTATAATACGTATAGACCAATTCAAACTTTCAACTAAAGTTATATTACTAAAGAAAATATTCTTACCAACTTTCTAAGTTGTTCATACCGCTGCTTCAGCAGAATTTCTTCAGACGAAAGAGCTTTTCGTAGATCTTCCATCATCGATGAATTCATCTTGATTTTGATAGGCTTCGTCCTGGATTGAATTCGATTAACCTAAAACTTAACTTACAAAGCAAGTCACAAAGAAAAGTTAAAAAATAAACTCATTAAAAGATTAAAGTGAAAGCATTTCTTTTCACTCGTATTTATAGGCAAAAATTGAAGCATCTTCTGAATTATTATTGGTTGATGAAGTTTTCTACTACCCCCTCTGAAGAGTCGGTGGGTGGTAACAGAAACCAGCAACCCAACTGCATTATTATGTTACGTATGAAAAAGAAGCCATGCTCACGGGGTAAATTAAATTAAATTTACTTGTCCAATTTTCATTGGTTGTCTATTTTAACACCTCAAGCAATCGGATATAAGGGGTTTCTTTCTGCTCATGAGCAAGGGACACCTTATGCATAAGGTAAATTACTTGTCAAATTCTCATTGGCTATCCATCTTAACGAAACAACCAATCACATTTCTTTTCGTAGCAGCCACCCCCTAAAGCTTCCTTTTCTGGGCGTTTTCCAAACTTAGAATCTCGCAGTCTCAAATTCGCAGTGAACAAGTGCAGTATTAAATATAATTTCAGTGAACAATTCTTGTGAACCTTCAACTTAGAAATTTATTCCAAAGTAAGTTTAAACTTCAACTTTAACAAACAAGATGGATAAGTTAACCCAAGATGAAGTAATGTTGAATCGTCTCACCAGAAGTAAAGCAAAACTTCTTAAACAAATTGGTTTTAAAGATGATGATTTATTCCAGCAACCAGTTCAGCAGAATCGAAAAATCCAAGTTCAAACCAATGTGCAGGCGAAGCGACGTGGAAGAACACCAAAGAGGCAAATGTGGCAACCAGCCCTCGGAATACTTCTAAGGAGCTTATTGTTTTGACACCTCGTGAAATCTCAGAGTTCCGGCGGCTTCATGGAACCAAGAATCATCCTCCTCAAGTGATCGCGGAACAACCCCAACTTACAGTTTCTACAGTTCTAACTCCAAGTTCAATTACTGTAAAGGTAATTACTTTTAACTAGTTTTGAATTTTACTTGATTAAATTGTTGTGTTTTATGTGTAGGAAATTTCATTCAATGATGGAACAACTCAAACGGATATCCAAGGTGGTCCAATATGTATCAAGTGTTCTGGAGCTTCTGCTGAAGAACGGACTCAAATGGATATCCAAGGTGGTCCGATATGTATCAAATGCTACGGAGCTTCTGCCGATGAAGAGATTCAAACAGAAATCCAAGATGGTCCCAACTGTGTCGTATGCTGGGGAGTCATGCAGGATCTTCAGGTAATTTTAGCTAAAATAACTAAATATGCAATTAAACTAACATTGTTGTTTCATTCCAGGAATCCACTCAATTGTCTGAGGATGACTTTTCTTTAGGGGAATTGCTTCAGGAAACCAATATGTCTGTGGAGGAGGCTTCAAGGATTGTCGAGGATTGGCTTCGTGATGATACTGATGGAACGATGAATGATTTGCTTAATTATTTGGAAGATGGGCGCCAGGTTGACCCAAACACTCCACCTTTTACTCCATTCGTCAATGAAACTACAACGTTTGGATTTGATGTCCAATACCCAGAAGCGTCCTTCTCTTGGAATCCAAATGTAAGAATATAATTTATTTTTCTATTTCTAACAATTATTTGTTTTCATTTTTGAAATATAGGGACTGGAAGCTGAATATTCAATCCAAGGAACTGACATGGAGGGATCCAGCACCGCAGGTACCACAATTTCTGTTGGATCAATTGATGAAGTTGCAGAGTTGGCAAGTCGGCTTCCAAGAAATGCTGCAGAAGGAAGTCAGTGAGTCTTCTTGTAAGCTGATGGTGATTAACTGTCAACTTTAGGATAATTTTTTATTTGCATTGGTTATATTTTTAATTGACTGTATTGATTATTATGTAAGACTGTAGATGTTAACTATAATTAATTTTAATGTTAAATAAATCAACTCATATTTGACTAATAATATTTTGTGTTTTTATTTAATTTCAAAAACATTTTTTAAATCAATTCTTCTGCATTGTTGTTTTTCTTTTGGATTTCTTGTTGGCTTATAAAAGTTCTGGCAGACATTCATTCCATTTCAGAAAATAAATACTTCTTTGAACGAAGAGAATTTAAGTTTTGTTCATCACATTATTTAATCGTAAGTATCAAGTCAGGGTTTCTCGAAAAGCAATTTAATTAAATTGCTTTTCGAGAAACCTTGGGTAGTCAGTGTAGTTAATTAAGTTAAAAAGAAAAGAAAGAAAAAAGTACGATTAAGGATTGTGGTTTGTAAAATTTTATTCCAACTCTTTTTGGGGTTCTTATGAATATTTTCTTCGAGAAAAAATCAGACGACAAATAAAGTTTAGTTTCAACATTTTATTATATGACATAAATAAAAATATGTTTTGAAAAATAGTTACAAAATTTAAAAATAAGGTTTGCTTATCTTGCTCACTTGTGTTATGAAATTGTGAACTACATTGATCATTTCTGTTAATAACCCATTCTTCGTCAAACATTGCCTGCATTTATTAATTAAATTATACTAGAGTGAGATGGAGAGTATACTGCAAATACGTTCAATTTGTTTCATGATTAAGAATGTTTATTTTGCCTTGCTATTAATTTAATTATGTATAAATACTTATTTTGGTACGAATTATTGTAATTTATTGTGACCTGCAGAAAGAAAGTAATATTTTAAAACGAAATTTTGATGTGAAGTATGTGTATGATGTAATGATAGAGTATGAATAAAGAAAAAGAAGATAAAAACCCTGAAGTACGGGAAAACGTCCTTCAACTCAAGGATACTTGACAGATGCCTGCAAAGGTGCCTTGACAACCGGAAATGCATTTGCTTATGAGGAAATTGATTCGATTTATTTGTCAATGAACCTTGGAGGCCTTGCTTATTTCTTAAATTTCACTTCAAAACTAAAATCAGCTTTATTCCAATTTATTATATTTAGGCCGTGCCTATTATTTAAATGTTAACAATGAAATATTATTACAATAATTTGACAAAAGTCGAATGTAATGTGTTTACACAATTTCAATTAATTATAGGGTATGAATTAATTCTGCCTAAGAAAAAATGAATTCTGCCTGAACTTTTTTACCTAACAGCCATAAAAAAGTTAAGTTAGGGCAAAAGTTTAGGCACAATTCATCTTTTTTTAGAACAAATTAATATTATCTCTTAATTATATAATTCCTGGAAATGCTTCGCATTTTCTCTCTCTTAGTGGAGCATATCCATTGTCACAAATGCATTGCGCAACTTTGTTTGATGCATCTGGAACCAAAGTACTGTGTGCTGGACAGTTGAGAAAGTTTGCTCGAATATCATCCGAAAGTAAAGGAATTCCAAATTTTATTATACATTTCATGGTATCCCAATCAGTATACACAACGTGTCCATCCCACCCAACGCGATACTCGCAAGATTTATGAATACACTTGGTATTATTATTCCAAATCCAGTTTATACCTTTACATGTACAAATTTTCACATCTGGCCAAGCGGCACTGGGTTGGAGGCACTCAAGGTTTGTTGCACATTCTTCTGTATTTGTACAAACTGCTCTATACGATTTTTTGAGTTGTAAATCAACCGAACTTACAGTATCAGCATCAGAACTGCATGCCATATCACCTAAATTTAAGTTATGCTAAGGCTTAATAGGTTAAATTTAAGAAATAACTTTAAAATATTTTTAAAGTACTGTTAATGGCAGTGTATCCCGTGTCACAAGAGCACCATCCTTCTTCATTTGTTGTTTGCATAGTGCTATATTTTTGGCATCCAAGCACTTTTTCATGAATCTCTACCAACGGCGAATGAACTCCAAGGCGCATTACACATTTTCCTGAAAGTGAATCTGTAAAAGCGACGCTATTCCAACCAACGCGATATTCACACTGTTCTCTAACACATGTTGAAATATTATTCCAAACCCAATCGGTATGATCACATTTGCAAATTCTATCGTAATAATCTCCATAACGCTCACGAGCATAACATCGCAAATTTCCAACACAATCTATGTTACGTGCGCAAGATTCCAAATGATTGGCTCCGGACGTGCAATGAAAATGAAAAACAAATAGGTGAGCTAGAAGAA
>JAQGCN010000851.1:0-14127 GCA_034699725.1 Friesea truncata | reverse complement strand
ATTCAAACCCCTACCGCTTTTTCTCTTACTCACTTAAAAGTGAAATCCACTTTTAAGCGCGCGTCTGAATGACCCTATTTTTTTAAGAACTAATTCCTTCGTCCTTTTCCATATTAATTAAATAAAGGATTATCTTTATTTTATTTAAGTCCTTGACGACCTTTAATTCTTGCGAATTCATTTTCTTGAATTTGTTTAAGTCATCTGAATCCAAAATATGGATTCGGCTGAAGAAATTCCTACTGTCACTGTGGACGTGGAGGACGATGGCAATGTTAAAGGAGATTCACTTGAACATGATCAGATGAAAAACACGTAAGTATTGAATGAGATTAAAAAGTTGATAAATATTTACAAATGTTACGAAAACTGTTGTAATTTTTACAGCCACCAGTCAGCTCTGGTAACAGCCGTTGCAGTCGCAGATGATAAATCGTTAATGGAATTGGAATTTCTATCTTGTCAAGAGAATAGCAACTCTGAAGAGTCCAACTCTTTGAATCCAGTCTACGTTTGCGATCAAAATAGTGAAGACGATACGGATGATGAATCGAAATTGGAATTATTAAGCCAACAAAGACTTAAGCGTTGTATCGCCTCCTTGTCGAAGGTCATCACACCACCAAAATCCTGTCTTAAGAAAAGTAAGTTAAAGCTTGTAAGTTATTAGTTATTTATTGTTTTAATTTGTCTTTGTTGAATTAGGTACAAGAATTCTGTCCCAGTCGTCAAACATAAATGGAGAAGCAGATGATACGAAAGCAGTAATACGCTGCTACTATTGTAATAGCCAAATAAATGCGTCAGGTATATTAATAACCTTAAATTAGACAATGAATGTATTTTCATCACTTCATATTTTAATGTATTTTTTCAGATTATCGACGTCACATGATCCTTAGTGGAAATTTACATGGTGCAAACCTGGTGCCATTCATTAATTTTCCTAGAAATACTTGCCGCATTTGTGGAATTAAAACGGATTTGCAAAGTCTTACTGCTCATGTTATCCAGTGCTTTAAAAATAGGCCAGAGGCCAAATTGCGTAAGTTGTTTATAATTTACTTGGTTATTTTCAAATATCTTAAATTAATTTAGACGCGGAGTATCCTTCAGTAAGCAATGCTCGTAGAGAGAAAGGGAAAATCTCATTTTCCAGAATTGTTCGAGTTAAGACTATCCCACTTGTTTCGCCAAAGTTATTAGTTACTAGAAGTGGAGTTAAGGAAGTACAGCCACAGCGTTCTAATCAAAGGTGGGGGAAACCAGGGTTTTCAAAAACTGGAAGCAAAAACGGTGGTCCTCAACGCACTCGGACTCGGCACTCTCCGAACATACTTGGGCGTGGGAGAAGCAATACTACTAAGTGTATCATTTCGACTGAAACAAATGTTACCTGTGATCACTTGGAGGAAAGTACAAGTCGTAAATCTCGTGTTCCTAAAGAAACACAAACAAAGGATGAAAGTGATGACTTGCCTTTCAACCACAGCCTAACTATTGCATCTGCCACACAAAAAGTCACGCAAACGCAGAACGAAACTAATGGCGCGCTTTTGGCTCTTAAGCCTGTTAAAGCTAAACCTACAGAAACGCTGAGCGAGGATGGTACTGCTGTGCCTGTTATTATGGAAGAACCAACTTTTTCTTCGCAAAGTGCCTTCACTACAAAAGGTGTGTTTGAGGCTGAGCTGATTAAGCGGTTTGAATTAAAGGATCTCCGTATTGTACTAACCGACATTTATGGACCAATCACCAAGCTCTCTTCGCAGGTGATTGAGAAAAAGAACATAAGTCTTCAACAAACTAAACGAGCAGCCATTATTGACGACCTAGGACATAACGATGCAGTGCAAGCTCATCAGACAATGAAGCGGGTGAAGCTTGAGATTGATACTGATAATGTTTACTTAAATGCTGAAACACCAATAAAACTGATTCCGCCCAGTAGAGAGATTAATTTGGGAGAACGTATTCGGAAAGAACTTGAGAAAAAACAAAATAGTGCGATCTCTTCTGCAGAGAATTCGACTAATAGTCTCCACAGAACGACAGGCAGACCAGTCTGGTGTGGAGTCTGGTGTGGTCAAAATAACACCATTTGCTCATCGGCAATTATTTCCCATTGTGATTCATTGAATACGAAACGGAACTAAGGTACATATTCCATTTCTCTGATGATCAAGATTATTTATAATTAAGTTAAATTCTCACTTCCAAGTGACTGAGTCTTATTTATTGAGTGGAAGAAAATGTTTTTGCCTTAAAATGGTATCAATCAAAAAAGCAATATTTGCCTACAGCTATGAAAATTAAGATAGCCGATCGATTAAGTATTACATGAAACTTAACTTAAACAATTGTTTTCATAGTAAATTGTAAGGGCAAATTAGTTAAATGAATTAAAAGATTGTCCACGAATTAAAATTTAAAAAAGTTTTTTTTTTTTATTAACACTCATCTTTGCATTATTTCTTTATTCTGATCTGATTCTTTCCTCACACTTGATCCTGATTTATTTTGTCTTGATGCAGCAGTAGCTATCCGACCTATTTACCCTTTTCTCTATTTCTGATCCAGATCTAGGGTTAACAACGAGAAGCATAGGGAAAGATCGAGATTTTAACGCTTTTTGAAAGATAAATTTTATAGTATGTTTAATGTTATATTTATGTGTTTTACATGCTGCATGCTGTTTGTTCTATCTCGCGAGACGAATATTTGTCTCGTTGTTAAGCCTATCCAATATCCAAATCTTTCCATATGATCTGATTCTTGAGTTTGCAGTAGATTGGAATTGCCATTGGTATAACATTTCATTGGATTGATGCATGAAGGAAAAGCAAGGTTCTGAACACAACCCGGCTTGATTTAAGAGGCTTTGCAAGCCAAGCCAAGCCGAAGAAGGCATCACATTCACAAGCCTTTATCACAACCTTTATTACTCCCTCTACTCCCACAAGAGCTCATATCGCAATAATTTCAACACAAATAATTTAATTAACTAGAAATTTTGAAAAATTCAAAGATTGGGAGCATTAATGGTGGAATTCTGGTATTCCACCGGAAATACCAAAGAGGTTGCTGTTCACAACTCTCTGGGAAACCCTCAATTTGCCCTAACAATCTTAATAGAGAGAGATGAAAAATCCATGGAAGCAACTATAAAAGAAAGGTTTTTTGGAATAAATTCCGATTTACCTGTATTTTATTTTAGCTCAGAATTTCTAAAATTATCAATAACAATAATAATTTTCCGGGTAATTTCAGGCATATAATTAATACACATCTAATTGAATCTGAAAACTATGGACAACCCACAGTTTCTTGAGCACGGAGACCCAGAGTAAGACTAGATAGTTTTAATTTTAAAGATTCAAAATTGGGATTCTTAATGTCAAGGATTTAGGACGATTTCCAAGAATCTTTAGCTTCCATCACAGTTTTTAGAGGTATCATCATATCCATTCTCAACCTGGTACATGCTTAATTAATTGTGTAATTGTAAAAATTGTTAGTTTAGCAGCTTATGAATTGAAAGTAGAACCACACCCTTTCCTTCATAAATGGGACAAAAAGAATCATAAAAAATGAGAGGTAGATTATTTTAAATGGTAACGGTGAGATTCCAGTAAAGTATAAATATTAAATAGTGTGGGTCTCAGCTAGTTTAAATTAAAGGAAATTGTGGGAATGGTTTTGTAGAGATGTAAGAGAACACCGTCATATTTCAGGCTTTCTGTCGTCCAATTCCATCGACGCTTACTTCATTTTTGCATGGCCGATTAATATGGCATCTTTGGCCTTTTTATTTGTGGTATGAGTTTCCCATCTCCAAACCAAAATATGATAGCAAATAATTGAAGAGCAACAGCAAACACAACAACTAAAATTGTATTTGTCATCCGAAAAGGATCTTCCTTTGGTTTTGCTAATTTCGCCTGAATACCCGCCACAGCTTCTTTTAATTGCTCAATTTGTTCAGATTGCTCTATTTGACGAGTTAAAAGTTGACGCAGAAGGTCAACAAGCTGCCGGTTACTTTCACGTTGATGAAAACCAGGAACTAATTTATCCGAAGGAACGTCCCTCAAAATATCACACTAAAATAAATGAAATTACATTAATAACATTAGTTGCATTTACATTAAGAGAACAAACCAAGGTTCCTTGACAACCAAAGATCAATTTGTTCACAAGGTAGTGCAATAACTCGACTTTTTTTTTGAAATCGAAAAAAACAAAGTTTAGAACTTTTTTGAACATTTGATTCAATGTTACTCGTTCCTAGCAACTTGCATTGGAAAATTATTTAGAGATTTTTTTACAAAAAATAACAGTTATTGCACAACCTTCTTATGAACAAATTGATTTAATTTAATCGTTGAAAAACCTTGAGAACAAACATACTTGGTTTGAATTTACAGAAACAAGAGAACAAGTTCGAATTACAGGCGTCTCAAGTTTGCGATGAGTTGCAATCACAAAGTTACATTCATATTCAAAAATATCATTCCGTTCGTCCCAAGGGCGGAGATCTTCGTAACGGTAGCGCCAACAAGTTCCGTCCTGGAAAAATTAATAACTGACACTGTATTAACAAAACGTGCACTGATTAATTCATTTAGAAAAACTTGGATGTTTACATGAATAAAATTTTGTGCAGTCCACTCCACGTTCCGAGTTATACGATCTTTAACATCCTTTCGTTGTTGCTCTTCAAGAACTGTTTTTTCCACAGTTGCTGCATCTTGATCCTCTCGGCCAATTGCTTCAGAAACTTTAATCCAAAGTTTCTCGGATTCATTTGGATTCTGTTCCTCTAAAGGAATTGCGTAGCGAACAAGGCGCGCTGCTTTTATCTCTTCTGTCACATCCCATAAAATTTCTTCTTCCTTAAATACCAAAAAGATCGACACACGTAATAGAACATTTTATTATAATAAAGCTTTTTGACTTACGAATGACCGTTTATCTTTAAAATGTATTTTGTTATCCCAATGTCCATCAATTGTTGCAAGAGTTTCTCTTCCTAATTTAATTTTTCCAGATATTCCATTTGTGTGATCAGCACGTGAAAGAAAACTCTGCAAAATATTATTTAATCTAATTAAGTAAACAAAAATCCACACTTTGCATTTGCTTAATTAAACTAAATCACCTTTAGCTTAAACTCCATTTCAGTTGTGTAACCAGTTTTAGCACACGCAATTGTAACGTGACCACCAAGTTCCATAGATAGAGTCCCAAGTAGGATACCTTTGCAGTGAGCGAAAGGCATTGTAATTGTGTACGCTTCACCGCGTGGTAGAAGTGTCAGATTCGCTACTCCGTCTAAAATTGCTGACGTAGAATTCCCTGAAAAATTCAACAGTAGTTCCAAGTTTAAGTTAAAAATAAATAAAAATGACATGCAGCACAACTTACCATAAAATTTTGACTTTGCAGTTATAGAAGCGGAGATTACAAATCCATCTTTCTTATTGCTAACGTAAAAGGCAGAAACCGGTGGGTGATGACTAACTTGCTCAGCAATGTAGAATGTTTTAGAGCCATTAGGATGAGTCCATAAACAACGGAATGTTTCTCCAAGGACAGGATTATAAGGCTTTTTGAGTCCTTTTGGTTTTTTATAGAATCCAGATAAATACCATCGAACAATTGATTTCATTCGTGTGAATGGATCATCTTCTGCTACAGCTCTTAAATTAAAATAGATTCAGTGAATTCAGATGTAGGAATTGATTAATTATCTTGAAAAATTACTTCGACAGATAGTCCGCATGATAATAATAGTCGGATAACTTGTCAAGAAAAGATCTGGGTTCCAGAATAAAGGTAGGGAGAACAACACGTGATAGATCCATCCCTGGTCGCACTTGTTTTATAAGAAACCACAAAAGAGATTTATTTTCATCTGCTAGTTCCTCTGACTGTTCTCCTTTCACCTAAACCAAAATAACATTAAAATAAACTATTATTGGTCGGAACTATTACAATTATTTTCAGATTGTGATATCCTTCTTACAGCTGAGAAATCTTCTTGACTTAGAATATAATTACTCTGTTTCGGGGGAACAAGCGCTTCAGTAGAATGTCGCTTAGTTGCACTCTTTCTCCTCCGCACAACTTTAAGACCTTCCTCATCTTCGGAATCATGTAGCAAAGCATCATCCTCCACTTCTTCAATAATTGATGTATCTGAATCATTTTCATTGTCAGATTGATTTTTCTCTTCATCATCAGATACTTCATATTTCCATGCAGAGGAAATAACAGAAGGTCCTGCCTTATGTCCAGTCTCAAGTTCAACTTCACTTGACGACTTATCTTCCATAATGTCAGAGCAACTTCTTGGAGTGCGGACTAAAAGAGACGAACACCTAACAATGGACAAAAAGAAACTGATGATGAGGCTCTTTATGATTGGTGGTAGAATTTGATATAGGCGAGTAGTGGGATAAAAATATTCATTAAACTTTTTTATTACCACTTGCTGACATGACACGCAATCCATCTTTCTTTGGTGGTTCAGTTTAAGGACAAGAAAAATGAAAGGTTTAAATAAATTATAAGGTCGTCTCTTTCAAGCTACGAAAAAATACTTCTGCTACCGTTAATGCGATCTTAGCTAAATTATTCATAATCCTCATTTCTACTCACAAAAGCCCTTTCATAAGCATGTCACATCGCAAACATGGAAATGGAATCAGCCAAAACCAGTCTAAAATACTCATCCAGGGTATGTTAATAACGGTATACTATTAGAGCACAACTAATTTTAATCTACCTATTTATATAAAATAGTTCTGTAGCTAGGCCTCTTGAATGGCTTCTATTTAAGAAAATAAAGCGCTGAGTTGGCATTTTCGTTCTAAAATCTCATTTATCAAATTATCTTACACGACATCACACGTCGAAAAATATCAAACAAATGAAATAATAAATAAATATTTAATAGAATAGAATACAAAACGACATACGTTAAAGCCAGCTCAAGTCCATCCATCCAGTATTTTCCATCATCCGCAGATGGTGCTCGGCAGATGAGATAAGTTGTGGGAAGAGGCTGAACAACAGCGCCCATAGCCTCTCCATCCGGACCCTTTGTCGCCCAAATCGAATGGTCCAAAGGATGAAAAACTTTGAAACAGAAACCTTCCTTCTTTGTTGGCCTCTGAATAATTTTGCAGCAGTGAAGAAGAACTGTCGCTACCCAATGACTACTCTACATGACAAATTACAGCATCAATAAATAAATTATAAGAAACTTGCATAATAAAATCAGAGAGTTTGAATGGCAACCGCTTTCACTTAAACAAAAACAAATCCACAACATCTCTGAATAAAAGCGAAACAGAAATACCAATCTACACGGGTTCTCAAAAAATGTTAATTAATTACTTTGATTTTGTTCGATTTGTAGAGAAGCAAGAGTCCAGGCTTGAGAATGGCCCATAGTTTTGTCCATCCCTACAAAATTAAGAACACTTTAGTTTTTCTTATTAATGTATTAATTTGCATGTACTTCTAAAGAATAAAGTCACTCTCATTCATTACTTATAATTTAATAAATAAACCGCTGTTGCTGTATCGCTGAAAATGTATAGCGTTACGATTCTCTTCGTGACTTAAGAAAGCCAGCAAACACACAGACAGACAGGACATTCCAATAATATGTTCAACGCATAATAAACAGAGGAAGAAACAATTAGCTATAAATATTTTATTATTATCCTTGCCTTAAGTTTCCCACGAACTTTTAACGCTCCGGACAAAATAATGATTGATGGATCTTTGAGTGCAATATTAAGTTCCTCAGTTACACGTTGCTTTTCCTTTCGGTAGTTCTTTCGCTGAACTTTGTAAGAACGTTCCTAGAAAGAATAAATAGTAGTGAATAATGAATACAAATCAAGTAATAGAAAATTTTCTTTTGAAACTAATTTCTTAGGAAATATTTTTAAGGTTTTCCTTTCTCTACTTAAACTTATTTCCATAATTAATGTTTGACAATAAGGAAGCTTCATTAATTATTTCCATGTATTGAATATATTTGTTGGTAAAAGCAACAAGAGTAACGAGACAATTTCATTTGGCTAGAATTTACCTTCTCTTCATTTGTATCATCTCCATGTATCGATCCTGGAAATAAAAAAAGAAGTTACTCCACATCCTAAAAGCTACTGGAAAGTGGCTTACTGAATATAGAAACAAATGATTTTTTTGTTAACATTTAATTTAAGCAAAAAAAAATTCACGAATTTCCCGTTTTAACGTGAGTGCTTACCAGTTGAGTTTTGGGTTTTGTTCAAAGACTTCGTAGATCCGTTATGATTAGAAATACTGAATTTGGGAAAAACAACATTCAGGCTTCGCCGCCTTCCTTAGGTTTTTCAAAGAAAAACAAGAATCAAGCATGACACATGCAAAAAGACGTAAAAAATCAAAAAAATCACATAGTTATGAGCTGTTAAGCGTTAACTATTGCGTCTATAAAGAAGTATTGTGCAATTTTTTTTTATAAATTAACATTAAGAGAAGTGTACCAGGAATTGACTTGGAGGATGAAACGACTGTGTGTGAAGAATTATTGGTAGAATTGGCTGCATTTGGTATGGATGGTGTGCTGGTAGCCATCGGTAAAAACCCAGATCCAGAAACCACAGGACTCCCGATAGAAGGAAATCCAAAACCAGAATGAGGTTCTCCAGCACCAGAACCTAATAAGAGAAAAAAATGGATATAAAAACAGTGGCTCTCTTGCAGTGAGCGTGACTATGCATGAAAGATGAAGCTATTCTTTAATTTATCAATTTAACACCAGTTACTTTTTTTTCCTTTATCCTTTATTTCAAGTAAGCATCAAAAATCCGTTTAAAACTCTTTCAATTTTTTCTTTTCATTCATCAAAATAACATATAATATAATTTCAAGGTTTATAAAAAATAAAAAGTGTATTGAGTTAGACAGAGATCTAAGAAATCTAAATCTAAGAAACTTAAACACTAATTCACCAACTAAATAAGCAATTCTTTGACAAACAAATCAAGCGTTTTTGCAGAGTGCAGTCGTTTTACCTGAATGATAGCTATGGGTCCCAGCAACAGAAGCCCGAT
Source organism: Friesea truncata (assembly GCA_034699725.1). Lineage (NCBI taxonomy): Eukaryota > Metazoa > Arthropoda > Collembola > Poduromorpha > Neanuridae > Friesea > Friesea truncata. Next base: position 5,008 of record JAQGCN010000851.1, on the reverse strand, counting down.
GGTGAGACAAGAAGGGCGCATTTTGAATGGGAGGTGAATTTGAAGAAGTTCCTTTTCCTCCGCCACCGCTGCTACTTCCAGTTGAGCTTATTGAAGAAGTGGACAACTTAGCAGATGGTGAGTAAATGTTGACGGGTTGAGAGCTCATTTTTGCAATAAAAAGGCCAGCACCAAATCCTACATCAATTTAACCTAAGGTTGGTTCTGCCAAGAAATCAAAAACAAATTTAGAATTATTATTATATTACTGGTTAATTTAAATTCACTTTTTAGAATAATAATTAAAAGTGAACAAGGATGCCTTCTTTTGTCACGCAATCTTCATTAGACGTGTAACAAAGGATCTCTATTGAATCAGTATTAAGTAGTGTGCTAGCAGTGACATGTAATGTAAACTTAATAAAAAGAAACAATAGACACCAAAAACCTACTTACTATACTATTATTATTATTACCCAGTTTCACCAGTCTACATTGAAATAAAATTTAACAATCATAACTTGAAAAATGATAGAACATTACATTACCTTACACAATGCTTTAGTAGTAATTAATAAGTAAACTAGGTAAAAGTCTAGTAGTATCTCTAGATAGCTCAGATTTGGATGAAAATCAATTTATATATACTAATTTGAAGGTGCTGATGATAAGGAATCTGAAAGAATTTTTCTCCGGTAATGAAAATCAATTTTTTATGTATTTCTATAGGATGTTAGGTTATTTGAATTGTTGGTTTAAAAAAAGTCCCATGCTTAGCATTTGCGACAACACAGTTTACAAAACTTAAAACTTCTCTGTTTTTCCTTTTCGAGAGAAAAAACTAGTTTTCTACTATATTGTACACTATCACACATCGTTGAACTCGAGGGGCTCCTAAACTAGGATTATACCATTTAAAGAAATCTGGCTATAATCCTAGTTTAAGGGCATCCCTTTTCCGTTGAAGCATTACGTGAGATTGCAATGTTAATGTATTGCTTTTCATTGTGATTGTTAGGTAAAGGTCCGGTAAACTAAGATTGCTGCGAAATCTGTTACGATTAATAAATTACTAATAATTGATTATTATGGTATGCACTCACTATAACTATCCCTCGATTTTTGGTATTTATTCTGTTCCAACTCACTTAACTAAGTTAGAATAGTGTGCTACTACTCACCAACACTTGCGGAAATTACTTTTTTAATTTACAAATGTCAGCTCAAACACCACTGGGGTCGAAGTCAATTTCCTTAACTACTTCGAAAAACTTAACCATTTGGGTCAACTGGCTTAAGGTGGGATTCTCTCAAAAGAATTTTTAGGTTAGTTACGCAACAATTTCGAGTGGTACCAGGGTGTTGAGGTAGTTAAGACTAATTTTTAACTAATAAAGAAACTGCACTGCGAAAAAAAATTTGTTGATGGCGCGCCGTCAATACTGCGAACGAAGTGTTTCCGTACCATGGTAAGTTAGTAGAATACTATTCTTAACTTAAGGTTAGTTAGTTGGAACAGAGTAAATTCCCAAAATCGAAGGGTAGTTATAATGCATTCGGCGAATGTCATTCGCTCCGATTATTATATTATCATCATCAAGAATTAATTAACTTACTTTTTAAGATTGAAGTACACAGCACAGATCTGTTATATTCAAACGGTCATGATGAAGGTCACGTTTTTCAACTTATTTTAATGAGACGCTGTGAAAACAAATCTCTAAACCTCTTGTTTTGCTCACTCATGTTATGTTAACGTACAATAAACTTATCGTTTGTTTTTGAATTTATAAAATTAAATTTTAATTAACAGATGATTCTAATGTCTATAAATAATGACAGCATAGTTAAAAGCGAACATCCTCACGAATTTTTTTTACTGTTCGCTCTTAAGTTTTATGGCATATAAAAAGACTGTTTTTTAGTAAAACCCAATCACTGGTAAAAAAGTAACAAATATAGGCAAGCTGAACTTAGCATAACAGCATAACAAAAATCCACCATGCTGAAGTTGGCATAGCAGTGCCATGTTCACTTTGGTGACCTCTGGAGGTCACACCTTTCAACCGATTGCTCTAAAACTTTAAACTTAAGCTTTTGAGAATTGATACAGGCGATGTAGTTGTAAAGTTTTTTTAAATTAAAAAAAAAATTCCAGCAATTCATGTCATGTTGACTGGGGACCTCTGGAGGTCAAACCTCTCAACCGATTGACCTGAAATGTTTAACGCATACTCCATAGGCTAAATGCCACGCAAGGTCTGTAGGTGTACAGTTTACAATTACAAGAATGAACAAAAATCTGAAATCGTCGTATGTAGATGCAGCATTTTATTTGAGGAGAAACTAATAATTAGTTATTAAGTATCTTGGTTCCCTTGTAATCCGCCCCATAATTACATATTTAGAATTTTTTTTTAAATAAATTTTTCTGAATTTAAAAAACCTTATTGTTCAACCCCAGTAGCCCGACTTCGGGCCTAAACACGAAATCCATTCCATCCTGATTTTTGGAATGAATATTTTTTGATAAATTCCACCTCATAATTTTTGGAATAAATTTTTTTATATCACACAATTGTATTTTTATTGAGATTAAATTAATGAAGAGTTTTATTTTAATACAAGTAAGGAATAATATTTGAATAGCACTATTGTGATACAGCAGGGCTGTAGAATATTTCAGAGAGAGGTGTTGCACATGGTACCGTTCCTAAAACAGCTGCAGCATTGCCTCTCTGAATTTCGATACTTATTCGCTGACGAAGATAATTGGTTGAATTTTTTTCACTTGTGTTCCTATAAATTTTTTCCCCAAGTAGTTTCACGAAATTAATTGATTCCATTCCCCAAGAACCGAATGTTTCAAATCCCAAGGGAAGAATGATGAATCTGTCAGATATTGTTTGATATTTTGAGATTTTCTTGGCTTCGGCTTGTGTTGCTGCACAATTTGAGAATTTTCACACAATTTAGCATAGATTTTCATAAAAAATTCTTTCATGACATGGATTTTTCAAAATTAATAAATTATGGCATGGATTTTTCAAAATTAATAAATTATGGCATGGATTTTTCAAAATTAATAAATTATGTTATGGATTTTTCAAAATTAATAAATTATGGCATGGATTTTTCAAAATTAATAAATTATGGCATGGATTTTTTAAAAAGATTTTTTAAGAAAAATACTTGCTATTTCCAAATTAATTGACAAAATCCTTTCCAAATTTAAAAAAAAATCCATTCCAAAAATATTATTTAAGAAAAATCCTTGCCTTTTCCAAATTAAATGACAAAATCCATTTCAAAAATTTACAAAAATCCCTGTCATTTTTTTTTAAATTTATAAAAAATCCACTTCAAACGTTACAAAATCCATGTCAAATTACGGCTTTTTCCTCGTTGCTTAGCAACCGCTTGACCGATTTGGCTCAAAATCAATAGGGTTCCTACTCTTGACCCAGTTGACAATCCTGCCAAGTTTGGTCCAAATCCGTCCACTCATTCTAAAGTTATCGTGTTAACAGACAGACAGACGGACGGACGGACGGACGGACGGACACGACGAATCCATAAGCCCGAAGTCGGGCTAAAAAGTGGACAACCAATTCTTTAAAGCTTAAGTTTAATATTTGAGATCAATCGGTTAAAAGGTCTGACCTCCAGAGGTCACCAAATTTAACATGGTCTGTTATGCCAAGTTCAGGTAGCGAAAAATATATTTGCGTAAACCGCGCTTTTAATCTTGGTTCCCTTCTAAGTAGGTTGTCCAAAAATTCGTCAAGCAATCCATTAAATAAATAAAATTAATCTTACAGCACAGTATACATTAATCATTCTGTTAGGTAAAATTGATTCCCCCCATTTTTTACCTAAGTGGGATTAATCCCGCAAGGTGAGAGTGAGACTACAGCGAAAATGGTAGAGGAAAAAGTTGTTCAGAATTAAATGCTGAACAACTTTTGTAGTTTGTAGAAGTCATTTTGTCGATTATAAGGAAAACATTTTTCGAAAAAAAATTAGAAATTTTATGCCTCCACTAAGCTAAAATTAAAATCAGAATCAGAAAGTGCCGATGTTTTTTCCCTTGTTATTATTTGTCAGTTTTTAATGCAAATAAATAAACATCAAGAACAAGATCTAAGATGCTAAAACATGAAGAAAAAACCTAATGATGCCATTTATGGACTTACAATTAATTTGAAGGTTTCCACTTTAATTTAAACCGAAGCAATGTTTTTTAACTTTGTATAAATATTAAAAGCCCTGGTCAATCCTACTAATTAAGACAGCTTTTGGTTATGAAAACATTGGCTGGGGCTCATGAATGTCAGGAATTATAAGTGATGTGAATCGATTGTTTCGTTTAGAAATTTTTCGTGTTTTAAGCTGGGAAAAATTTGTTCAAAATATTCTAAAGTGCCTTCGACAAACGACAAGAGATCCAGACGTACTATGGCTAGAACTAAATAAGGGTTATTTTGATGAATTCAGATGATTAAAAGCTAGTAAATAGCAAACAATTTGTTAAAATTTGAAGGTACCTTAACATTTTCATGAAACAGAGAGAGTTGTAAAAGATGAAAATAAGATTTTATTTAACAGTAAACAAAGAAATAACAAAAATGAGCACTTTGGTGAGAGAGTTGTTACCGTTACTATGGGATCTCTTTGGACCATGATTGGCGATTGGGTAAAAAACCGATTCGGATGGATTTAAAATACGACTCATTCATTTTATTCATGTTAAGAATTTAAACTCTGTAGCTTTCTTTTGGTTTGACGCAGGGTTGTTCAATCGCGGCCTTTCCGTAGCGGCGTCCAGGTAGTGATGCCGCTACATGACGTAAACGAAAGGTAGCAAGTTGCGGTAGAGAAAATTTATTCTCAAAAGTTGCGAAAGCGGGTAGCGGTAGCGATAATAAATTATTCTCAAAAATTGCGATAGTGTATGAGGGGGTTTATGTTGCATAACGCCAGGAATATCCCACAACAAGAATTTTATTCCGCAACTGAAATTCAGTTG
>JAQGCN010000850.1:0-14132 GCA_034699725.1 Friesea truncata | reverse complement strand
GAAGGTGGGGCTTCTTTTCCTGATTTTTATTCAGCTGTTCTTTAATTTAAGCTGTTCAGCTTTTTTCTAATTTTATTCATATAATTTAGTTAATTTAAAATCGATTCAAAATGTACGGATGTCTATTTAATATTGACAACGGATACTTGGAAGGACTCTGCCGTGGATTCAAGACAGGAATTTTAACTCAGAATGATTATCTTAATTTAGTTCAATGTGAAACAATTGAAGGCAATTAATTACTTTTTAGACACTAGAATGATTTGATTCAATCCTTACTTTTATCATATTCTTGATTTTTAGATCTGAGACTCCACCTTGCAGGCACCGACTACGGAAACTTTCTTGCTAATGAGCCTAGTCCGATTTCAGTGTCAACGCTCGATGACAAGTTACGAGAGAAAACGGTTACTGAATTTGTGCATATGAGAAATCAAGCAGTGGAGCCATTGTCAACTTTCTTGGATTTCATTACGTAAGCTTTCTTGATTTAAATAAAAATTATCTTAAAATCATTCTATTTTGTTTTAGGTACAGCTATATGATTGATAATATCGTTTTGTTGATAACTGGATCCCTACATCAAAGACCGTTGCAAGAATTGCTTCCAAAATGCCATCCCTTGGGTTCGTTCGAACAGATGGAAGCTATTCACATCGCCGCCACACCTGCTGAATTATACAACGCGGTGCTTGTTGACACTCCACTTGGTAAGGAAGTCACATATTTCAATGATAGTGGTATTAAAACTAAAGAATTTGCATTTTATTTCTCTAGCTCCATTCTTCCAAGATTGCATCTCAGAAGCAGATTTGGATGAAATGAACGTAGAATTAATTAGAAATACACTATACAAGGCATATCTTGAAGCATTTTATGATTTCTGCAAGGAACTTGGTGGTGAAACAGGAGAAGTTATGTGTGAAATATTATCTGTAAGCTCAAAAATAGTTATTAAATTATGATTAGAAGCTTGTAATTGTAATTGTGATGATTTTAGTTTGAAGCAGATCGTCGAGCTCTCATCATCACAATCAATTCTTTCGATACTGAACTAACAAAAGAGGATCGTGCACGTTTGTTTCCAAAGTGTGGAAAATTGAATCCAGATGGATTGGCTGCTTTAGCACGTGCTGATGACTATGAACAAGTCAGGGGTGTGGCAGAGTATTATGCTGAATACCAAGCATTGTTTGCTAACGCTGGAAATAATCCTGAAGAGAAGACATTGGAGGATCGATTTTTTGAATATGAGGTACTTAATTATTTCAATCTCAATCCTTTAGAAGAAACTATAGTTTTCAATATTACTTATTTTCAGGTTAAATTGAATGTGAATGCATTCTTACGCCAATTTCATTTTGGTGTCTTCTACTCTTATTTAAAACTTAAAGAACAGGAATCTCGTAATATTGTCTGGATTGCTGAGTGTGTAGCTCAGCGTCATCGTGCAAAAATTGATAACTATATTCCAATACTATAAATTTAAATTTAAAATTTTATGCAGGTGCTTTGGCAGATGCAAATTAATCATTCCATTACTAAGCAAGTTGTAAATTCTTAGTCGTTTTTTTTTGTAATCGTGTAAAATTTAGTCAAACCAGTTCCTGTATATTCTGTAGTATCAAATTAAATGTTAGATTTGATTTGAGTTATTTCAAGAAAAAAAATGTTTGAATTACTTTAAAAAGTTAAGTTTTAAGGAAAGAATAGTCCGCTGAAGTTCTGTATTGGTGGTTAAAAGCTAAAAATGTCAACAAGAAGAATATAGAAGGGGATGGTAATTCTTAGGATTTATGACAAATCGGGCACTCTACCGAAACCGATGGTATGTCCCCAGGATATAGTGGCTAACCTACACTTTGACCGGAAGTAGAATTATTTTTCACTAATTTCCTTAACACCAAAACTTCTTATTTTAGCCATCTTAATTTTTACCGTGTAACATATAACAAGGGTCTTTTCAGTATTAGCTTGGGTGTTGGAGTAATTTGGAATTTAAAATTGTATTAATAATTTTAATATCAAAATGGCGAATACTCAAACAATTCAACAACAATTTATGTATCTTTTCGAACGTGTTGGCGAGCCTTTGTATTTTGGTCCTCGTGGTCAAAACAACACGTATTACATGGTACCAACTGATAATCTTGATGCCAAAACACAGCATGCTGCAAATGAATATCGGAGAACGATGGGGGCTGGACAAACTTCAAGCGTTAGAGTCAAAACACCAGCGCAAAGACCGAATCTTGGAACGATTTCAGCAATGTGTCCGAGAACTACCCTTTTTTCATATTTTATTCCATCGCATCGAGATGCTGCTGGTCAATTACGAAAGATTTTGATGGGTATTTAAATAAATATTGCTTTATCTAATTTTTTACTGTGAATTTATTTGACAGCTCAGAGAAGCATGGAGGATTTCTTATCAATGGCATGCGTGTGCCGTGACAGTGATTTCGTGAACCCTCGTCTTTGGATTTATGCATTTGCTACTGCTTGTCTTCAACGACCTGATTTGAAAGGATTTAGGATTCCAGCCATCTGGGAAATTGAGCCAGATCAATTCGTAGGGCCAAATGTGGTACGCATGGCCCAAAGACAAGCTGTACTTCCACAACAAGACCGAGTAAGCTTCAGTGTACAATGCTTGTATAAACTACGAATTAAATATTGATGTTTTTATAGTCAAGAATTATTGTCCCGAGGAATTTTACAGCCGATGATTCCAATCCTGAGAATCGTGTGGCTTATTTCCGTGAGGATTTAGGCGTTAATTCTCATCATTGGCATTGGTAATACTAATATGCCTACTTTTTGATAAAGATTACTAAAATACAATGGGATGATTTTGTAATAGGCATCTTATTTATCCATTGGATGCCCCAACAGGTCAACGCGACCGAAAAGGTAAAAATTTACTTATATAGTCATGGCTATTACATTGAATTGTTCATTTTACAACAGGTGAATTATTCTACTGGATGCATCACGAGTAAGCTCAATCGTTGCAATTATAAATTCAATTTTAATGAACGTTTTTTCTAGTATGCTGGCGAGATATGAGTCAGAACGCTTAGCAAATGGATTAGGACGTACAAAGAGACACGACCTCACTGAAGCCATACCTGAAGGATACTTTCCAAAACTGTATGATACAAATTCAGGGATCATTTGGGGAACAAGACAGGAAATGACCTTTGCACGAGTATAACAATCAATAGTATAAATTTTCAGAGAATTAAAAATACTAATATAACTTAAGGGTGTGGATCGATTATCTGACACACGGTTTCCTGTACGTTTGGATTGGGAAGATATGAAGAAATGGCGTACACGAATCTTTGAAGCAATTGATACTGGTGTGGTTATGAGGGTAAGGAATTGTAAAGACGTAGAAAGAAACTTTTATTAATGCTTTACTATTCAGTCTAATGGTCAAACAGAGAGGTTGACCGCTGAAAGAGGAATTGACATTTTAGGAGACCTACTCGAAGGTTATATTAATCATAATAAAAGAATAAAGATGAATTTTTACATTGTTACCTTATATCACTTTTGTAGCTTCGGACTACAGCCTTAACAAACAGTTCTATGGCGATTTTCATAATATGGGTCATGTCGCCATTGCATTTGCTCATGATCCTAATTACAAACATAGGGTAAGTATAACAAGTTAATTGCTTGTTTTTTTTCAAAAATTTACAAAGTTTTAAAATTATAGGAAGAGATGGGTACAATGGGAGACAGTAACACGGTAAGCTTTGTCGACACATTGATAATTTTTAAACTAATGCTTATTTTTGGATAATTTAGGCTATGCGAGATCCAGTATTCTACCGTTGGCATAAATACATGGATGAAATTTTTGATAAATATAAAGCTACTTTACCTCCATATACAGTAGCTGAGGTAATATTTACACAGTAGTATAAAGCAAAAAGCTCAAGTAACATTTTTATATAATTTTAGCTCAACTGGCAATCCGTTCGAGTTACAGACTTCTCCGTTCAAACCGAAGGTGGTAATACTCGTGAGAAGAATATACTTGTTACGAATTGGATGCAGAGCGATATTGATTTGGCTCGTGGTCTTGACTTTGGAAGGACAAATGTCAATAACCTTGGTCCAGTTTGGGCTGCCGTCACTCATTTAAATCATGAGAGTTTTGCATACAGGGTTGTTGTATGTAAAATACAAAGATACGATATGAGATATATAGTTGAACAGAATTAATTTATCTTACAAAGGTTCAAAATGGTGGAAGAGAAGCAGTGAATGGAACAGTTCGTATTTTCATGGCTCCCCGTTTAAGCGAGAATAGAAGTCGATTTGATCTTGTACAGCAACGTCCACTTTATTTTGCCATGGATAAATTTTCAACAACCTGTATGGAAATATAAACTTATTGTTTGTAACATTATACTAACATAATTTTGTTAATAAGTGCGACCTGGTGAGAATATAATCATTCGCCAGTCTACAGAATCAACAGTGACTATTCCTTGGGAACAAAGTTTTCGCGACCTTGAAAGGGGTACAGCAACTCCTACTGCAAATCAAGCAGTTTGTGGCTGTGGATGGCCACAGCATATGCTCCTCCCTCGTGGCACTACTGATGGGATGCTTTTCGATTTGTATGTGATTGTTACGGATGGAGTAAAAGATCAAGTTGTTAGAAACACTCCTGGTACGACCGTTGCTGGACGACAGGGGTGTCGAGATGCTGCCAGTTATTGTGGATTGTTAGATGAGAGATACCCAGATGCAAAAGCGATGGGTTTTCCTTTTGATCGATACCCAAGAATGTCATCCAACAGACCACTTAAACATATTGATGAGTTTGTACAGGATATACCAAATTCTAGAACTACGCAGGTATATAATTTCATAAACTTGCTCATCTTTAAGAAAAAGTTAAAATATATTTTCCAATTAGGTTCGGATTGTTCATCGTGATGTAACATTCGTTCGAAGTGGTGGAGGTCCATCCAATATGCCTAACTTACCAATGCAAACTGGTTCTCCTCCTTCCAGTCCAGGAAGTTCAAGGTCTCCATCGCCTTCGGTACAACCACCACCACAACGACCAGGCTCACCAAAAGATGGAAAAAGAAGGCCAGGAGGCTCTTCGTCAGGGCTTGGTGGACGACCTGGTTCGCCATCGCGTGGAGGAGGATATGGAAACTGGGATAAACCCGATAGTACTGGTAGTGGAAATGACAGGGGCTGGGGTGGTGGGCGACATGAGCATTCTTGGAATACTCCATACGAAGGATATAATCGTCATCACGATCATGGTGGGAGTCGTGGATGGCCAAGAGGTTGGACAGGAGATAGCGATGAGTAAATATGGTATATTTAATATTAACCATTAAATCTTCATTTTAAAATTACTTTAGTTAGAAATATGCAGACAAAATAAATACAATGCTTATTATTACAAATCAATCCTTGCTTACGAAAAATATTAACAATGAGGTCATTAGTTATGCTGTGCCATATTTTATTCATAAATTAAAGCTTATTTACTTCTTAAAATTAAATTTAAGATATTAAAATATTATTTGCTTTGAACCATGTAATTGTTTCATTTCCAAATTTTATAACCCATTCTTTGTTTTTAGCAATTATCTGAATTGAATTTTTAATTGAATTAATAACGGCATCAGATAAAATATTCTCGTACTCATCTAAAAATCTTTGAACCTGTTTTTGAGATTAAAAATATTATCTATTATTGTTTCAATAAATTATTACGAATAAAGTAAAACTAAATTACCTCAAGTGATGATGTTATGTAAGGGCTAATGGTAGATATAACTTCGCTTATAGTATCTTCTTCTAATCTACAAAATTATTATAAACAATGTATTAAGAACACGGGATTTTCATAGAAAAACTATAGGCATTTTGTATGCAATTTTTAATTTCTAAACACGTTACATGTTAACATTTACTTACACCGTAATCACTTTTTGTATATTTTTTCGAAGAAACTTTAGAATCAACCTCTGTCCAAACGTCGTTGTTCCTATCTTTTTAACTAGTGCTTTCCTATCCTTTAGCGGAATAACAGTATTTGAGTCTAATGTATCTTCTAACGATCTGAAAATATATAACGATAGATTAATTTTGTACATTTTTAGTATTACAAAATTAATAACTTGAATAATTTGGTGTAATTCTGTTCACAACTTTGACTCGTGTATAGCAATTCGCGTTGTTTGTTAGATAAAGCGATGTTGATTGATTGAGTTTTAATAAACTCTTTAGTTTCTTCATCTCCGAATGCATATGCTGTACAATATGATGCTGGTTGTAAATCAGCCACTATCCTAAGATAGGTCTTAAGCGTAATTATAATTAGAAATGAAAGATTTTGTAATTGCATACGGATTGTGAGATGGATTATATTGCCATTGTTTCATTAAATCTAAAGAACTTTTAATACAAATTTCAAGTTCCAAACTGCATCCCCAATCGTACAGTTGAGCTCTTAAAATAGCACGAGGGGTATCGCTGTTCGGATATACGTCAAAATCTAGTAGCCTTTGTAGTTGTGGTTTGATTTTACTGGCGACATATTTCTAAAAATTACCAGCAATAGCAAGTACACTAATCATTGAGTTGTAAACTTTATAAATACTAACCCTAAATTTATCAAGATCATCACTGCTGCTCAAGTAGTTGTAAATTTTCCGAAGGTGAGTAAGACTGGTAATCCAAGGTGATAAACTTTGTTCGTTATGAAGATAAAGTGTAAGATCCAACGCATTTGAAATACTTTCATACCCTATATTTAATCGATGCTCTGGTATAATAGCACTGTAGCTTGTAAAATGTTTAACCTGTACTCGTACCATGAAATGAAGCTGCAAAGTAGTCATCAATGAGTTGACTTCGACTTGCAGCTGTAAAAACTGTATTGTTCTCAGATAACTGTTCTTTTATACGCTTCAAAATTGAATCTTCGTATATGACTCTGTAATAACCTAAAGTAATTTTTGGAAATTAGTTCAAAGCCTGTATTGTTTTTATTCAATCCATACTCCTCGCATCTGGATTGAGCAGGATCCATTCTTGATTTGTAATATTTATAGGCAATGTAATTTCATTGTGATCCGTCATTATCCAAACTTTTGGTTCGTATGAAGTTAACACCGGATTAGATAATGTGGTGAATGTTATAGGAATAGTCCATTTTGAAGTTGAATTTGGAGTTAACCTGTTTTGTTTATCGAAGCTTCTTACAGATGCAACTACGTTTCCTTCTTGAATTCGAGTGACATTTAATATCGGATACCCAGATTGCAATGTCCAACTATCCATAATTGATTTCACAGACGTTCCAACTGGAAGCTTATTTGCTATTGTGGCTTCTTCGTTTAAAACTTCGAACAAATCGTCCTGAACTGTTGCACCATTAGCACTGAAATATTGTAATATCCATTCAAGATTATAAACCACTTTCACATATTGATACAAAAACCATTACAATTTTCTTATATATTTCCTAAGTCCTGTAAGCAGTACTTCTTCCGTCAAGAATGCTTGCATCATCCTTATAAGCGATGCTCCCTTTTCGTAAATAATTCTCGAATTTTGAAAGCGGATTTCAGTTTCCCAGCTTCCGCGGACTTCGTGAGTTTTCTCTCCAATATCGTTATCCATAGCAATCTGAATTGTATCTAGTACATATCTATCAATAGCTTCCATACTGGATTCAGCTGCAGCTACACCAATAAATTGAAGGTATCGAGCCTATTTTATAAGGCGGCATTACTTTAATGATGCGAAATTAGATAAAGAAGTTTAAGTTACAAATCCTTCTTTAATCCATAAATCGTTCCACCAATTGATTGTTACAGAATTCCCAAACCAACTATGAGCGATTTCGTGTGATATTACAGCAGCTTGTCTCCATAATTCAAATTGTGTCATGTCACCCTCCACAAATAGAAGTGTAGGTACTCTGTATGTATTCAGTCCCCAATTTTCCATCGCACCTAAAACTTGTATTTTAATTCACGAATATTGTCCAAAAAATGTTAGTTGATTAACCTGATGCAAAATCAGGAACTGCGACTGAATCCAATTTATTTAAATGATAGGAAATATTAAAATATTCACCAAAAAAGTCTCTCAATTTCTTAGCTATATTTGATGAAAAATTAGCAGCATTGTTGCTCATTTGGTTTGGAGGGCCCCAAATCTGCGTTTTGAATGAAAGCTTAATATTTTATACTTTCATTATTTGCACCAGAAAATTAAAGTTACTTTAACAGTCTTATCTGCATTTGATTCTGTGTATATAAAATCCGATACAATAATTGCAATCAAGTACGTTGACATGCTTGGCGTTTGTTCGTATTCATCAAACACATATCCTGGCATTCTGATAACAGTAAAACACTTTACATCAGTGGAACTCAAAGGTCAATTGAATGAAGTGTATTTACCCTGTAATGTCGAAAGTGTTTACAATATTCATATTTGATAATGAATGATATCCTCTAGAAGCATTTCGTCCAATTTTGATATCAAATGTTGATCTAAGCTTAGGTTCATCCAAGCAAGGAAAGGCTTTGCGAGCACCTGTTTTTTCGAATTGTGTTGCAGCTAAATACCTTGATAAGTTTTTTGTTTTATTTGGGATCAAATATTAAAGCTATGAAATTAAATTGACATTAAAATGTCACCTGATTTTAGCATCAAACTTACCTTTTCTTTCCATTTTTATTAATATACGAGCTGTGGTATAATCCATCCATTCCAGAGTTTACCTGGCTGATAAAATTAATTTGAATTCTATAATGTAAATTTGGAAACAAATATTCCTGCATGTAAATAACAAATGTTTCATTTGTACTGTTCTCTTCAAATCTATCCAAATCTAACGTTTTCCCATTTTCATCAACTACCTTAATAATAATAATGAATTAAAATACTGGAAAAGTATTTTTAAAAACTACAATGATTTCTTACTTGAATGTTTTTTATTTCTATTCCATTTTTATGAAGAGTAATATAATTTGATTTTGTTTGAGCAAATACTAATATTTCTACTGTACCAGGAGCTGTAAACTTATTTTCTTCTAACTCAGCATCATTCAGTATTGGGATAATATCTAGCTTGTAATTAATAGGAATAATATTAGTAGGTAGTCTCCCTGATTTTGTTTCTTCTAATAGTGTATCCTTAGTATCAAGACTTAACAGGAGCCTTTGATCGGCTAGATGCAAAGGTAAATTAGCAAATACAGCTTTAAGTAAGCAAGCAACTAATATGAACTTAATAAACTTTGCCATTGTGACTTATGCAATCCGATTCGCATTGTAAACAAAGGTGATTTTATATACACCTGCTTAACTGTTATCGACATCAATTGATTACATTATTATCATTCAGTTTCCTGATTAGTTTAGTTAAACAAATTTTTTTAAAATAAAAATCAATAATAAGACAATACGCAGTAAGACTGGGAATGAAAGATTATGCATCTGTTCAATCAGTTTCAGAAAAAGTAACATTCCTTTCATCAAAAGCTTGACAAATCTCATTTGATATTTGATGACTTCCTCGGCAATTCTAGAACATAATATCAAGATCTTTGAAGCTACCAAATAGTTCCTCAAGCCGGTGTAAAGCGTTTTGCTTTTGTTGCTGAAAATACAAGCATTCAAATCAGACTCGTAAAGTTCCTATTCTTTAAGTCGTGAAAGGGTTGTTAAAAAACTCATTGGTTCATTCCGAAACTGAAGAATTAAGTGATTGAGTGTTAATACAAATGAATGCGCCGAATGAAATATAATAAAATGTTATCATAAAATCCAACTTAAATAATTTTCATCCAAATAGTTATTTTTAGTAGTGATCTGCAACTCCTTGACGTTTATGTAAAATACTAAATGTCATGAACTTATTAAAATTTGAGAGAAAATTTGTTGGTTTTATAAACATTTGTTCATGTTCTTCAAGACCAAAATCTCAAAACCTTACATATTTGAAAGATTTTTAAATTCTCCAATGGCTGAATAGATTCCTTGTCTTCAATAACAGGAAATATATAAGGAGATAAAACTAAATCTACCTAAAAAATAGTGAAAATCGCCTAAACTTCTGGCCTAACTTAACATGTATTCTTATGGGTGTTAGGTCAAAAGTTTAGGCGCTTTTCACTATTTTTTAGGTAGATTTAATTCATACCCATATATAAGTACATTATAATTAATTAACTTTTTAATGTTTAACCAAATAAATCTAATTAATATTAATTATTATGCAAACCGACGAAGTAAGAGCGATAGATAGGCTTAGTGTGTATGGTTTATACACGTCTAACTTATTGCTTTCCTTCCTTTGTAAAAGTATTATTAGACCACTGGTTGGAATATAGTTTATGCCTTTTTTGGCAGATGGACGACGGGTTAATACTTTCTTCGCTAGTTTTTTTTACTCCTACTTCCTTAAAAACAGTTATTTTATCTTTAGATATCTTTCGTATAATCGAGAGTTCCTAAGATCCCGTTTGACAAATACATTAGATATTAAATATATCATTTATTAAGTGTATTGATCCTTAAAAGCAAATTTGATATTTAAATATGTTATGAAAAATTTTCCTTGGATTTATGATTTTAAAATGCAATATAATATTTAACTATTTGTCTTTCGTGTGTAATAGCTTTTACGATCCAGGAATCATACAACCATGTTCTTATTATTAAAATCTTTAAAAAGTAGGGTCAGTCGTTATTGGGTAGGGTATACGAAAATGAATTTCAATAGCATAAAAGAATATTCAATGCTTGGAAAATTATTAAATTTTTCTCCATATATTTTTATTAAAAGCGAATATATAATTGCAAAATACAATTCTATCATTTTATTCCTTCATTTAACAAGTACATTATTAGCCGCAGACAGCGTAGCTGGAAAAGCTTATGGTTTTACCAATTCCGGCCGTCCGGCCGTCCGCGCTTTTTGAAATTTTTTTTCCAATTTTTTATTTTTCAAAAAAAATTTTTTTTTTTAAATTTTGTTTTAACGTGTTGTCTTTCGTTTGTAACGTGTTAAAAAACATTTGCAACGTGTTTCATGTTATTTTCAACGTGTTGCATGTTATTTTCAACGTGTTGCATGTCATTTTCGACGACTTGTCGTTCATTTTCAACGTGTTGCATTTCATTTTTAACGTGTTGCAATTCGTTTCCAACGTGTTGCAACACATTTTCAACGTGTTGCAATCATCTTACTGTCTGCGGCTTTTACGGGTTTACTACGTATTTTTAATATTAATTTTAACTGTGATATTGATATTGTCAATTAATTTGTTTTTTGATATTGGAAATGCCATTCAATTGTCATTAGACATTGGATTTCTTGATTTTATAATAATTTCTTTATGTTCCCAATATATGTTATATACAAAAATTCAAACTTCAAAGAATCTTTTTAACCAAATATTCAAACTATACATTTTAAAAGGTATACCCATACCGTCTTTAACTAATATTTATAAAGGATAAAGGAGAGGAATATTTGATTTAAGCTTCTGCTTCTATCAATGGGGCTAGGATGGAAAGGCCAGGAATCTCTGACCTTGATTTCAGCTTTTTCTGCTGCGGTAGCTTATATTATAGTGATTGAACTGTTTTACGAGAGGGGTAACCTCCAACCACACTTAAGTGGTTCTCCAATCTACTATATCCACCGTTACGCATACTAGGCTTATTCTCAAGGAGAGAACGACAACACAGCAATTCTGCCAAAGCTCGAGGAAAAACCCTCCGAGTAATCACCACATTCTCTAAGGCTGATAGGCTAATCACGCAGATACGGCCACGGAGAAATTTTTTCTCCTTATCAACTCATAGAGCCAAGGTGATCCCATTGGGACTGAAAAACCTTCGAGTGTGTGTCATATGTACCAGTGCACGTTTACCGTGCTCAAGGACGCACACTAGTCAAAGACTTAGTAATGCTGGCGCACTGCCTAACTCGAATGACAGAATGGAAAATCTGCCACCGAGTTATCCTCGCTGGATCTTATTAACTAATATTTATTGTATACTAAATTATGAAATTATAATATTTAGATAACTGTTGTTTGAACAAAAGCTATGAATTCCTTGAAAAAATTCTTTTTTTTACAACGCGTACTGGAATTGGAGTTTCTTTCTGTTTTCCCATTTATCAATTTCTAGATTTTGCTACGAATTTTGGTCCAGCGTATCATTTGATAAATTGTTCTAAATTCGTGTTTGGGTCTTCAATATTTTCAATTTTAATACCAATGCTTATATTTGGATTTATTGTACCAATCTTTTGGGCTGTTCTATCACAAATGATTGCAATTTTATACTTGTACATAATAAGAATAACAAATACATTTATAAAGAATTGGTAAATTGCCAAAAATACTTTATTTGTAAAATAATCAATATTTAATTTCTTTTTAATTTAATTTACAGTTCTAATCCAGTATTTGGTAAAGAGAGGCAGTTAATGTATCGTCAATTACAAATTCTACATATTAATGCGTCGAACTTTTATAGCACATGGATTGGAGTAGCTTACTTTGACCAAGTTGCAATACTTATTTCCCTTTCCTTTACATTAATTAGAGAATTTGTACGTATGAATATTTTTTTGTTTTATTTTGACTGTTGATTTATTTATTCTAATCAGCAGTTTTCTACTTATTCCGCTTGCAATTAATGTAAAATTAATTTCAGAAACATACATAAAATCTGCTATGAATTCAGCTAGCGGAATTATTTTGGCTGAAAAATATTTTTACAGATCTTGTCAACCTATTATTTTTAATTGTGGAGGATTATTTACATTTGCAGAGAAATCATTTTGTTTTCAAACTTATGGAACTGTGGTATTTGAAACTGTAATCAATCTTTTAATTACTTATAGATAAAGGGTGTCATTTAAATCTACCTAACAAAAAATGAAATCTACCTAAAAATTCATGAAACCTACCTAAACTTTTTCAATTGAATTGAATTGAATTTATTGCGAAATTTCCTATTACAAGGTTATTACATTTCGAATTAAGTTATTTAGGTATTAAATTAAAGTAAGATTATAGGACTAGTTTTTGATTAAGTTATTTAGTATTGTAAGTAAAATTATTGAATACAGTAAAAAGTTTAAGATTAAGTTGTTGAATTGTTTGCAATAGCTGCTTCTATACAAGATAAGTCGCACCCGATTTCTATCGGTTGTAATGTTTCCGTTTGCTTGTGTAATAAATATTCTGTGATTCTCTTCTTGATTATGTTTTTGTTTAGATAATTGGTACAGTAAAGGATATACTGAATTGATACTGGAAGGTTGAGTAAAATTTGAGTTGCAGTATATTGTTATTCATAAGAACACATGTTAAGTTAGGAAAAAGTTTAGGTAGGTTTCATGAATTTTTAGGTAGATTTATATTTTAGGTATAGATAAGTCCAACAATTTTATTCTTTTAATATTTATCAACCTAAAATACAAATATCAACTTTAAACATGAATTTTAGAGTAGATAATGTGTTAGTAGTTTAGTTGGTTGTGTAATAGTTCTTAAAACAATTTTGTTGCTTTGTGTAATATCCAAACATAAGAGTCCAGATAAATAAATTTATAAACTCAAACGAATGATGTTATTTAATTTGTTTAACCAAATCGACGAAATAAGAAAGATGGATAGTCGCAATTATTAATAGTACGCAGTACCATTACATCCCTTCACTCAACCAAGTATTTCTTTCTCTCACCCTCCCCATTTTCCCGCACAACTCTATAAAGATGATGTATGTGAAGTTAGACTTCAAGTGTGCTATTTAATTAAACCGCCGGGCGGAAAAAATAAATAGCCGATTCTTCAAGTTTGCTATAAGTGGCCACGCCGGATTCTTTAGTTTTGTGTACGAAGTTAGCATTCTCGTCTCAGATTGATTAAATTATTATTTTAAATTAAAAATACACAAAAATGAAATTTTATAAGTTTAAATTCTTCAAATCTGATTAATTATTAATAACAAAGTCTATTGGATTTATTGGATTTTCGGATGACCTTTTGCAAACACTAATTTGTGGTAACCTATAATACGAGCTTTAGAGAATTAAT
>JAQGCN010000849.1:0-14133 GCA_034699725.1 Friesea truncata | reverse complement strand
TTACCCATAAACATTAAAGTAGAGAACAATGGATGAAAATAACGGAGAAACTAAACTTAATAATTTGAATGAAAAAATAAGAATTTAACATCAGTTTTCTCCACATTAGTAGTTGCAATTTTGACATCATTATTATCTTTATTATGGTCTTTTTTAAGTTTTGGAATACTTAATTAACACGCCCTCTTTTTATTTCCGACGATATATTGAAATGAATGGTTGCTTTTTGCATTTAATGTGAATTTGCTGCAATAAAAAAAATAAGAATTAATTAAATAATCATTACCGTTTGTAATAGATTGCAGAAAAACTTGCTGGACTTGAGCGAATCGCCTTCCAGTCCTCTTCATCCTCGTCTACCAATGGCTTTCGTCAAGGACGCCGTGAAAGTTCAAACAGTACACCAGCATCCCTCATCTCAGCCACCTTAAACAATAACAGCACCTGTTGTAAAAGTATGTAATTTAATTATTTTTCTAATTAGCTAATTATTCCAAATCATACAGCAATCAGACCGCTAGCGCAAAGGTGGGCAAATATTTTGCCCACCCGCGCTCCACCGTGCATTTCTTACGAAATGCACGAGCGCCGTGTCACTTTCTAAAGTTTTGTAATTATGTTTTGTATACATTGTTCATTTAATATAATACTAGCCGTTCAGCTTGCTCCGCTCGCTGCGGCTAGTCCGCAGGAAATACTTTAGTACTGGAAATACTTTATACCCAGTAACAACTTTGAAGTCTGATAATTTTCCACTCAAAAATTGTTTAGAAAAAGTTCATAAGTTGATAATATTTTGTATTGTGGATTGATGGAGGCCAAAGTTTAAACAAGGTTCACAGTTTCCCTTGTTTTTTTAATGGATTTGAGAACGTTTCTCCAACGTACCCGGACATCAAAAAGAAATCCTTGAGTAGAATCTTCGATGTTGTTGTTTCATTGGTATTACAGTAAAAACTAAAACTTACAGTTCTTACGGTGAATACACTGTGCTTCACACGTTTGTTAAGATTTTGCGTAGAATAATTTAAACGACAATGACCTCCAAAATGAAAGTAAATATATTTGAAATATACGGAATATAACATTATAAATGCATGAACTCATTTATTCAACCTTTGCAAATGCTTGAATTACCAAATGATTTCTAAAAAGTGGTAACATGCTCTTAGTCCGAGGACCTATATTTTTGCATTCCCGCCGTTCTCTTTCTCTCAGAAGATGTAACTTCTTCGTCTTCTTCCTAAGTAGTTTCAAGACAATGCAGAAGAAGTTGTTTCGTCAGAATCCGTGCTTTCGTTGTCAGTGAAAAAATATTGACTAAATCAAAATACTTCGTCTTCACAAGTAAACAGTAATCTTAAGCCATAATGGGACCATGCCCATATAAAAATTTGAATATGGAAACAGAAAAGTTTCCATTCATTCACCTTTATACTGCTCTTATCACTATCACAATTTGTCATTATGTTTTTAAGATATTTATATATTTTTAAGATATTTATTTAAGAGTTTTTGAGATATTCTTCGTTTATTCTATCACGTTCATCTGGTAAAGGGATCTGGGGCCTAATTCTTCGCATCTTCCTATCATTTTTAACCTTTTGGTAAAACTAAGTTTACTAATTAATTACTGATCAATTAGTAAGATTTCAAATGTATTTTCTGTAATTCTAATTCCAGATTATGGTTCCTTCCATTGATTGGAAATTAATGTATTAATTTCCAAAATAAAATAAAGTTAGAATTATCCTAGCGAGTGATTGTCTCATTGAAATCCCTGTAGGGAGTTTTAATGTTTTAACAAGTCAACATTTTATAAAATATTAACTTGGTATTCAAGAAAACTCAGCTCACTTGAACAAATCTGATTCATGCTATCCTTAGGTGGTAAACTGTTACATCTAATACACTCAGCATTCACTGAGGTATTTTCCTTGCCAAAATTATATATGAACATATTAACTTTCACGCTACAAAGTGTATAGAAGGTTGTCAGCACATAGCCTTGACCCTGTATTAAATTCAAGTTAATTAAGTTGAAGGGAGTTTCACATACTCAAAGGGAACTTTAATGTTGTTTGGAAATCGAGTAGATTTCAAACAATGAAACATAAAATTCATAATTGTTCAGAAATCACCTTGTTGATTTTAAACAGAAACATAATATTGATAGATTCACGTAAACTTGATAATTCCGCGTAGAAAATTTGCACTCAGATTAGTGGTCTACAAGATGATAATTGATTCTTAGTTATTTATATGTCACATGTTTAGATCCAATTGCTGGATTTGGGTTTCCTATGAGATCTTACGGTAATAGCTCAATTGGAGATTCCATCAATGATATTCCTCTAACAATCTTATTGTTAAATAACGTCCAAATACTTTACGCAATGAAGGACATGAATAAAGTGGCAACGTCGTTGTTAGGTATACAATGGTAACTTACATCCTAAACAGTCTTGAAAACTAAAAATGCTTAGTCAAAATCAAGTTGCGATAGGGACAAATTTCCTACAATGGTCAACCCAAAAATAAATCCCAAAATGAATAAGAGCATACAAATCAGGAGAGTTCCCTTCATTGCCAAATCAATAGATTCTTTTCCAATGTAAATGCCTTCACCCCGAACTAAAATACAAAAATAAAATTCAAAGTATAAATTAACAATAAGTAATGATCGAGTATTAAACCTACTAAATATCTCAGCATTCATTCCGACGGAATTGATATCCATCCTCCACAATGCTGACAAAATAACATTGTTGTTAGTCGTAAAATGTCATGATTGGTATACGTTAGGATGATTGGTATACTTTGCCTGTTTAACCCAGTTAGATAACGACGTTATTGGGCCAATAATATATCGACCATATCCTGCGTAAGAGAAACAATTGGCCCTTATAAAAATTTATTACACCTGCTTAAGATCTTCTTGACGAAGCTGCTCGGTCAATATTTCTAAATCGTAGAACGGGAGTTCAAAAAATTATAAACAATCATCCATCCCATCATTTCAATTCCCAGTTGTAACTTATTATTGTCCTTACTTAAACTCTACAATTAAATATTAAAATATAATAAAATTATTAAATATTTATAATACACTATTAATATAATAATAAATCCCTAAGTTACCATACAAATAAATACTAAATATTAAAAATGCATAAAGCAATAAATATTATTTTCCATTCATTTATTCCATCCAATTAATTAAATTGTAATTTTCGTTTCATTAATGAATAGTGAATATAAATTAATTATGTTATTTATTGATGACAATAACGTGAAATCAACCAATAATTACAAGTGAGTGATTTGACACTGACCTCGATATGACATTAACGATTATTATTATCTTTATTATTATTATTACTAACATTATCAATATTTTCATTATTAAAATTTCTGATTGCCTCGTCCCAGTCTTCGTCATGCAACTCGACGACCAACTAATATTTTTAGATTGAACTTCAGAGGATAATCATAAAATATATTTTTAGAGAAATTCCAATAATCAATTATTAGTTAACTTGCGTTAAGGTTTCAGAATAAATAAATTTGTGTTTAAATATTTAAGTCCAATCTTTCTAATCCAGTTGGAAGGAATTTAAAATATTTTTCGCTTGAATCTCTTTTCACATACTATTTCTTAAAGGGGAGTTAAAGTGGAGTTCAAAAATTTACGAAGAAGTATTAAAAGTTTGGTACTTTTGCAGAGTTTTTCCTCGTTGAATGAATGGCCAAATACTGAATTTTACAGAAACAAATATTGTAATATCATAACATAAACTTAATAAGTTATTAATAATATCAAAACATATTATTAGTATTGTAAATGTCATTTCTCAACTGTTAAAATAATACCATGTGCAGGGAATACTTTATAGTTTCGGCCACTTTAAATGGGATGCGAAAGAAAGTATCGTCTGAAAATGTTGATTGAAGTTATGAAAAAAGAAGGTTTATTACCCACACAAAACATCCAGAAACGAAGACGAATCCGTTCAAAAAGAACTACGTTTTAAACAATATTTCATAACAGTGATTACGATGATGAACTTACAAGTTCCACAATGGGGATTGCAACAATGAAAACCTTCAACAAACGGTCCAAATGTGTTTTTCTTTGAATTTAGTTTTAATATATTTTTCATTTCCCCTAGATATTGCTTGTAAGCATCTCCTCATAATTTTAATTATTGCTGTCCATCGCCTTTCATGGTTGAATTGAATTGAATTGAAAATTAGATTTATTGTCTCTTCAATGTCAACATTTTTGGGTTTCCCCTCTGCTGATCTCCCCATTGTCAGACAGTTATAACTAATAACTAATTAATTAAATTTTAAGAAGTGTGTTTTTCTACTTTCTACTAGATATTTAAAAACAAGTGATTTAAATTGGGTTTCAGACAAAATATTAATATTCCATGTTTTTGGTAGAGAGTTCCACTCAGATGCAGTCTTGAATTTAATTGATCTTTTCATAGTTTCAGTTCTTGCTTGATCAATTTGTAGTAATGGAAGTGTTCTTGAAGTGCGAGTATTATTGGAGAAATTGAAGAAATTGCTTCTGTTTCTCAACCACTTCGGTGGAGAGCATTCTTTCAAAAAATGGAGCCAATTCTGTAATAGTTAATTAATATAAAAGTTATAAAAGGAAACCAGTAACAATTAACTATACTGTCTATTACTTGTCATAATAAAACGATGTGCTGGGAATACCCAGCAACAACTTTGAAGTCTAATAATTTTTCACTCAAAAAGTGTTTAGAAAAAGTTCATAAGTTGATAATATTTTGTATTGTGGATTGATGGAGGCCAAAATTTAAGTATTATTATTGGAATTGCCACCGGTGCTAATCCCTTTAATAAATTTTGTTGATGCCAACTCGGAATTTAAGAGTCTCTTGTATTAAGAATGGATACTGCGATATTCAGCTCAGTGTTTTAAAGTTAAATGTAATCAAAGATGATAGGTAAAAAGTAAGCTTTGAAAATTGTTTAAGTTAGAATTTTAATGCGGATTGTAATAGAAAAACTGAATTGTAACATATCAATGGTACAATAAATATTCATTCAAATAGATTAAATGCATGAACTCATTTATTCTTCTAAAAAGTGGTAACATGCCATTAGTCCGAGGACCTACATTTTTGCATTCCCGCCGTTCTCTCCCTCTCTCTGCCAAAAGAAGCACATTATAATTCAAGCGATCTAATATCATTGGATCTGCTCCTGCTTGGATGAGATAATCTACGAGTTCACAACTACCAGAAATTACAGCAAGATGAAGAGCTGTACGCTTGTTGTTGTCTTCTGATGATTGGAGGTTAATTATTTAACCTTAAGCTTAATGATTATAGAGGAACGTTTTACCACTTCGTTCTTTATTTGCTCCGTTATTGCTGCATTTTAAAAATACCTTGTATGAACTTTCGCAGAAGCTCCTGGAAGAAAAGGCTCGGCAATTACGGGAAATTTTCCAAGGTCAGCTAACATTGTTAAAAAAGTATTAATATATTCAGTGTAATCGTGAGTTCTTCTCCGTCCATCAACCTAAGAATTCAAATTATTAAGTTACTTATGTCTATGTGCAAAATTAAATTTAATGGTTAACTGACATTAGGTTTCGAGCTTTATAAAGGGAAAGGTAGGATTTAGGGAAAATACTCTTTAGGAAGACTGTATAGGCAGGAAAATCTTCTCATTCTCATCCACTGGTTCAGCTTTTCTGCTGCAGAGTGGCCTGTGGTTGAACCGTTTTACGGGAGAAACATCGATTTAACGAGATATTATGTCCCAACACAACACTGAAAAGGTTTATCGGCCAGTCTAACTTCTCTCTATTTCGCAATAAGAGTCCGACAACACATCAATTCTGGCTAAGTGCTCGAAGGAAAACCCTCATGCAGAATTTCTATATTTTCTGACGATCAAAGGCTAATCACGAAGATACGGCCTCATCAACTCACATATCAAATCACTATTATTAAACAAATTATTATTAAACAAAATTTCAACAGCTTTGGAATTTATTTTATCCACTAGGATTATTTCCAATTTCTGTTTTATCAGTTTTTCAATTATTTAAAGATTTACTTTAGGATCGTGTATTCTGAGATGGGTATTGTGATTAGTTGTTTTACCAGATCCATACAAGTTGAGAAAACATAAATAGGATAAAAACTTGTTTTTATTTTCAAGATTGATTTCATTTAAAATTCATAAAGTACTTGTTATCGTATTAATCTCTAATTAAAGTTCACAGCTTCCAGAAATTACTGCAAGGTGAAGAACTGTGCGATTGTTGTTATCTTCGGATGAATTGAGTTTAGTTTCCAACCAAAAAATTATCAAATATCTTAAGGTTAATGATGCTCAATTAGTTTGTATGAGATTATTCAAGCGTTAGGATTCAATATATTCACAACTCCAAATAATTTCAATTACGTTTCTTATCTATGGCCTTATTTATAATCACAGTTGACACTTACAGTTTCACGGAGACTGACGATGAAGACGATGAATTATAGATTTGATATTTATTTATTTAGTTAATGAATCAGTTATTTAATGGTTGAAGTTTGACTGTTTTCTTTTGATAAAAATTGAATAAACAATGTATTAGAATTATATTTGAGTTTGAAGAACTCTAATCGATGAATAAATTTCATCGATTGTCATTAAATTCAGTTACGGCTATGATCAGATGTAAGTACGGCAAATCAATTTCGGAAAATACAATTGATTAGATGTAATAAATACATGTAAATATTTATATGTCTTCTTTGATTGTTGGGATGTAGATACATGCTACAACAATAAGCAGAACGATTATTGTTTGACATAAGATTGTACCAAGTACTTTCCTAAAAATAATAATACTTACTTTTATTTATTAAAAAGTGTTTCTTCTCGGTTGCGTGGTACCCTATGTTCAAATACAAATCAATGTTTTTATTGAAAGTTATGTTAACAGCATTAATTTTATTCTTTAAATCATCAAAATCGTTTTCTAATCCAAGTCCGAACCATGTGGAATCCTTTTCCAGATCATAGATGGACTTATATTCGAGCGCAGTGTTTTTAATTATAGTATTCCACTAGAATTGTGTAGTTCTCTAAATTCTTTACATCGAGCAAAAGTTAATTTAGCATTTTATTACAACAACAAAAAATAAAAAATTAATTATAAATCCTAGTATCTGCAATTTGCAGTTAAGAAGTATGTAAAATACTTTTAAGAGAGTAAACAAGTAAACATATTAGGATAACGGATAAATGAGAAGGTTAACTGACTTAGGCATATGCCGTATTAGAGGAGGAAGGTACTTAGCTTTGGACGTATTTTGATATGGTAAATTCTCTTCAAATATACAATTATTTTAAGATTTACTTTAGGATCGTGTATTCTGAGATGGGTATTGTAATTAGTTGTTTTACCAGATCCATTTAGGTTGTTAAGACAGCTATCGAAATGAAATATTAGTATTATTTAATATTATTTAATTCAATTTATATAACTTTCCTTTTCCCTATTATGAAAGTGTCCAGTGCACAAAAAACTCCCTGAACCAGGTTCCCCCGAGACCGTATCCATCTTATATCTTTACTTATCACAGATTCGTGCACTCCAACCTGACTAAATCTGGTAAATCTCTTATTTTCAAAAATAGAAATTTTCAACAATAAATGGTGAACGATTGATAATAATATCAGCTAACAGTTTGGAGGTAATTTCTGTCGCTGTTTCATGTCTTGTCCTTCATGTTTTAGAAACACATGGACAAGCCTTTCATGTCAACCACTGCATCACATGCTGTATTATAACATATATAAATAAAATTTTAAATTTACAAATCGCCAATTCTTTTCCAATGAATACTACGATAAGTTAACCTTGATTACGGTCATAAAGATACGAGCATTAATCCAGTTTTTAATAAGTTCTGTACTGCCTTATAATAAAGAATTTTTGTGAAACAGTAGTTATCAGGATTGGTTTAATGATTTTTAACTGCTTATGTAGTATACTTACACTACAAACTCCAAGGAACAGGTGAATGAAGTGATATACAAAATGAAATGTAAGATATACTAAAGTTGTTAGGTCTGTTGTTAAAATCTAAAATTCATATTATTTATTCATATTATACAAGTTCGCCATTTTCAGAAACGACTGCAAGTAAAAAATCTGCACGATTGTTATTATTTTGGATGATTTTATGTTAATTACTTCAGCTTCTGACTGGCCACCTTATCATAATTATAATAAGTATTCTGTAATATTCAACCATTGTTGCTGGGTAGTCATTTTGTAGCGGATAAATCGCATCTCCGTCGACAAGGGATCCAAAGTTCAAATTTATTAAAATAAATTTGCAACAGATTTGTCCGGGTTAAGTTCATAGCGCTATCCCGATTTCGATTGTAATTACACCTATAAGTATCCATTGGTTTCCTCGTATAGTTTTTGGATATGGCTACGATGAATGATATGATTACAAATCATTGACTCCAGAATGTTATTGTGTAATTTTATTTATTAATAAATGTTTCATCTCAGGTGTGTAGTACCCTTCGTCTAAATACAAAGCAATGTATTTATTGAAAGTTTTTAACACGTATGAAAACAAACTCCGTCTCCAAGTTTTGTGAGTCATATTGACTTTATACTATACGCGATTCTTCTTTGAATATATAAGGCATCTGTTAAGATGCAATAAGGAGATAGTCAATTTCATAACAACTTATAAATTTATTTTATTTCTACTTTCACATCAAACTAATAATGTCTTGTCAAGCAATATTTAAGAAAATAGTTACAGTTCTGTTATTTTATTATAAAAAACTACTTTGAATTGATTTCAGTAGTTTTAAGAATACTTCTAAGTTATTTATATGTCACATAATTATATCCAATTGCTGTTTTCTATATGAAAACGATATCTTTCATCAGACTTGAACTCTGTAGTGCAAGGATGACTTGTACTTCCACTCGAATGGAATTCCTTATCATCATATCATCTCTTTGGAGATCCCATCATTTCAATTTCCGATTGTGAGTTATTATTGTCCTTACTTACATTTTTAGTTCCCAAGGTAGTGCTCTATACCATCCAATTATATTTAAATATTTTGAAATGGGGATTTTTAAATATCTCCTGTACGAAAATTATAGAAATTCTTCTACAGCGTCTGCTTTTACCTCGTCATTCTTCCTTTCCTTAAAAACTAATTATGGAGAATTTCTTATGCAACATCCATTCAAAGTTTCATTTTTAGGACATATGTGGTTTTTATGATTCCTCAATTATAAATTTATAGGGAATTGTAATGATAGTTTTAAGTGAATGTTGATTGAAATGTTAGCATCTTTGTTTAAAACAGATTTGGGTTTTGGCTTTATACATCTGCAGGATTAAATAACTCCAATCAAACGCCGCGTACCAGTTGTAATTGCCAAGATTAGACACATTAAAACGACAGCACGTCCGAAATAGATTTTACCTAAGTTTATGTTTTATCTACATTCTTGACCAGGTTTTGTGTTCCGACGCTCGACAATATAAGGGAGTGTAATGTTTAAATTAATTTGCATCGAGACTTTTCTTGCGTCACATTCACAACTTTGTTTTTTTTTATAATAAATTGAATGTCATTGCGTTAATTATTGAATCTAATTTCCTTATAATAATAAATTATTTATGTACATTGAGCTGCGTTGTGTTTTTTCTATCATTTTGTGAAAGAATTGATAAATGATTTTAAAATAATTTAAATTAGGATCATTGTTTTATTTACGGTCTTTACGTCGCTTTTAGGTCCTTGAAGGAATAAATGTGTCTCATCACATCATGTGTGTAATTCCATTTGACTAAATACGAATCAAAATATCAATTGAAAGTTATATTAACATTATCTATTTTTCTTGAATTTAATTAATACTCGTACTATAAAATGATGTAAATTCAAAAATTTATTCAACAACGTCTGCGTTTACTTCGTCATAGTTCCTTTTTCGGTCTTGTTTTTAATTATTTCCGTATGTGAAAATTCATTACCTAGTCATTCAATCAATGACACCTTATAAATGATTAAATAGGTATTGATTTGAGTTTCTTTAAATTGAGTTTGTGCAGATTTCTTTGGTTGTGTAGTATTTTTTTGATAATTAGCTCATGAACCATTTTAGGAGTCTTTTTGTAGATGAAAAAGATAATTTTTATGTAAACAAATACCGGCGCAATATAACTGCATTTGCTGTATGGTTTTGGAATTTATAATATAATTATTTATAAAATTAGAAATCTTACAGAAATAAAAATAATAATATTTCTAAAATATTAATAAAAATAAAAAATAGAGTTTATAAAAGATGATGTTTTTTATAATTTTATTTTTACTAACGTTAGTAAAAGTCCAGCCGAAGTATGATCTTTAGGAGTATCAACTGTTCTGATTTTTTCTAAGTCTGTGTGACTTTGTCTAGAAGGGTATCGTCCTTCATTCTGAAACATACAGCTCATATTTCAATCTTCCAGATACATGAAGCTTATTCGGATCAAATTTCCCTACAATACTTAAAATTAATCCTTCGTTAAATTTTCCTATTAATATCCAAATATACCAAACGGTGGTATGTAGTTAAACAAAATTGCAACAAAAATTCTGCATCTCCTGGTTTAGGACCAGAGATTTTCAAAAATGAATTTCCTTGTATTAAATTCTTAGCAACGGTATTAAAGGAAGAGGATAATGTCCGCTTTATCATTGTCACATTCTATCCTATGTCACTCAAAGGTAAGAACTGAAGAGATGTCCAAAATATTCTTGACAGAATTTTGTGATAAAAAATCATCAAAAGAAAAGCGAAAGAAATAATTATGGAATTTAAATCAAGAATTTCATTTTTTGTAGCTTGAATAAAATAAAAGCGTTTTATGAATGTTGTAATAGATATAAATTTTAAATAGTAACAATAGTATTTACGTATGATTGATAATTTCTGTACAATTGACTCAGCATTGATTTATTTGAATTATAATCCCTCATAGCCAAATAGCAAGTTTAACATGATGGCCCAAAGGCCATGTCTTCCTTATCTCATACCTCAATATAATATCTCTCATATAATTAACCTTTACCTGTTAATAGAAAAAAATGATAAGATCCAAAGAGTCACCAAATAAAAAGAGAAATTACTGTAAGGGTAATACAACCGATACAAGTTGTAATAGATATTTTTATGGTAATTAAATAAGTACTACAACTGGTTTAAGCAGCAGGATCAGCCATTTCTTAATAAGGTTTCTATCGCGGGAAATCTACCTCCTGGAGATATATTGTGTGAAAACTGTGAATTTTACATGATTTAGGAAGAAAATATAAGGTTTTTACAGAAGGAAACAAAAGTATAATGGATAAAATCACACGTTTTATCGAATTATCGGAAGTTTTTAATCCTTTCTTCTTAAAAGAGGTCATATTCAACTTTATTAAGGAAGAAATATTACGAGATACTACGAGATATACAAAAGTAATCACTACATATACTTCAGATCAAATATTTAATTCTATGATGACAGATATTAAGTATGCACATGCAGGACATTTTGTTCCAGGTAATAATATTTTATATTTGTTTATATATTTTGTATAAATACAAAAAGGAAAAAAATCGGATTAAATTAATTATATATAATTATAATTTTCTTAAATAAATTTATTATTAATAATATATTGAGAATGCATTTTCGTTGTTTAGGAATTATTCAGTAGATTTAAGTAAATAACGTTGATCTAGCGTGTTTTTTATATTAGGTTACCAACACGCAAATAAAAATACGTAATTTATTATTTAACAAAGATCTCATGACCTATATAATCCCGTTATCATAAACCTTAATGAAATGTGACATTTTAACAATTAAGAATAAATTTTAAGTATAATGCTCTTTGATATCAGATTTTATAACTTGTTGATTTAACTTCTTCAATACAAGAGAGAACAACACCCAAAATATCTGATTAATGCTTGGTAAAGTCAGTGTGTAATTTTATTATTTGATGCTACCCCTAACACCACCACCACCCCTTTAATAATAATTGCATCAAAAATAAAAACCCACCCTCTAATATGTATTTTAGGATAGGGTTGAGGGTGACGGTGCGTTTGTGAGAAAAAAAGAAGTCCTTACATATAAAGTCTCATTGAGTTAATCGAAGGATTTTGTGTGAACTTAAATATCAATAAATAATTCTTATTTGATATTGAATTATAATAATATTTCACACATGAGTCTTGTTTCAACATTGAAATTAAATTACTAACTATCAATTCGTATATTAGATGATCTCACGTCAAAGGAATCAACGCGTACTTCAAGGATTCACGAATCTTCCATTTTCTTCCCATCATCTTCATCTTCTAATTACAGGAGTAAAATTGTGTAAAATTTGCCAATTGTGTAAGAAGAATTTTAGCATAAACAATGCGTCTAAAGTAAATAAGAAAGCTTAACACTTAGAAATTGTTGTCTCTCTGGTATTCAAATTTTGTAACATGTATTATGCTTAAGAACAACTTAATCCTACATCATAACAAAATAATTCTTCCTTCTGAGCTTATTCAAATTAATTTGAATGCAAATATGTGTCACTCGAGGAGTTGTCGATGGGTAACCTTTCAATATTTTGTTAAACTTTTAAATAATTTCATTGTTTTAATTTCAAATAGTAACCCATCATCAAATTGGAATGTTCACCCATATGAAATCTTTCATGTTGCAATAATTCAACAGGAAGTTTTGGAATTCGTTTGTCCAATATCCAAATCCACACAACACATTGGAACAGCATCTAACACTAATACAATAGTTGAATTTAATACGATTCACATGAGCTTATACGCTTTATGCCTTCTTTAAATTAACCTTATGGAAGTAAGTCACAAGTATATATGACAAATCATGGGAAATTATATTCTAATACAAACAAATATTTTTGTGAATATTTTAGATGAGATGTGGCGATCTAAAATATTTCTCACTGTTGAGTCGTCCAACAATTCGTTACAGAAACAGCCTGCCTAAGTCAATAGTTATTGCATATACCACATACACATGTCCAACAGTAGACCCCTGTAACAGTGATAACAGCACTGCCAACTGCAAAACTCCAAAACAAAAAACCGATTTTCCCCTCTACTAAATACACTTCTTACTATTATCCATTCGTGTAACTTCTTGCAAGTGTAATCCTTTCTTTAAAATAAGGTTACTTTAACAATTCAAGTATTCAATATATCTCATTTATAACTTAATTTAAACATAACATTAAATCGTAGCGACTGTGCAATTTTAATTAGAAATGCATTAATATTAAACTTCGTCTTCCTTTTTAAAGTTTTGATTTATTTTAACAATTTGTTTAATTTAACCATTTTTCAAAATATTTTTATTAGAAAATAACTTACTAAATACGATGGATCCTCGTATTACTCGTTAATTAGAAATGAATTTTGATATAGGAATATTAAATTTGAATTTTAGAAATTAATTCTCGTAGTAGGATACTCGTAGCATACGCCCGAACTCGAGGTGCTGATCGCATGAGTTCATTCGGTGACTTCGTCGCTGTGAGTGACAATTGCGATGTCCAAACAGCTAAAATAATTTCACGAGAAGTTTCTGATGGAATTATTGCACCTGGATAATCGGTTGAAGCATTGGAGCTTTTGAAGAAAAAGAAGGGTGGTGGATACTAGGTTCATCAAATGGACGCACATTATATTCCAAAAGACATCGAAATGAAAATGATCTTTGGATTGACATTAGAACAAAAGAGAAAGGATACAGTTATTGACAAGAATCTTTTTACTAATATTGTCACAGCACGAAAGGATGTAAGTGATTTTGAAGAATATTTATTAATAAAACTAAAAATCGTTTAATTTTTTAAGATGCCTGAAAATGCAATTCGAGATTTGATGGTAGCTTCAATAGCTCTCAAATACACTCAATCCAATTTAGTTTGTTACGCAAAGAATGGACAAGTAATTGGAATAGGTGCAGGTCAACAATCACGAATTCATTGTACGAGATTGGCTGGAGATAAAGCAAA
>JAQGCN010000848.1:0-14144 GCA_034699725.1 Friesea truncata | reverse complement strand
CATGATTATTCTCAGAAATATGTCTAAATATTTATTTCGTATTAATTATTATGTTAAAAGTGTCAAACACAAAATAAATTTACTTTTTTAATTGTTACCGAGAATTTAACTGCTGCGCAGATTTTAGTTTACAAGTAACAAGTTTTAATTTCATAGAATTTTAATTTTTTGTCTCACAGACAGCTTATCAATAACAATTTTAAATATAATTAATTCCTTTAAGGAAAGAAGGTAACTTCCCTGTTTTTAATTGGAAACAATCCTGAGAAACGAAGCGAACATACGCATTCAACTCAACTTTGATTAACTCTGAAATTCCATCACGTAAAAAAAGAATGAAACAGATGGAAAGATTCCTTAAATTGGATTGATGATTATGGCAGTTTTTTGTATCTCCAATATAAGCTAGCAATAAATTGTTTAAATTTTTGTAAGTAAGAGGATAAGAATTGTAAAAAGCTTCACTAACTGGAATTATAATACGCGTGTACCGATTAGATTGTTTGTGCTCTACAATGAAAATTCAAGCAAATTACTGGTGATGTAGTAGATTATTGGCGATATGAGAAAAAGATAAGCGAAAAAAAGCTTTAAAATAAATGTATAATTAATTTCTATAAGTTTACATCATGAAAGAAAAACCGAAATTCAGTAGTATAAAGTTGACTAGAACAGTTATATTTCGCAAGTAGAATTGTGCGCCTTTGTATCATCCACTTTTATTATACTAATTCCAATTTGAATTATCTTTCCTTTGTATCAATATTTTTCTGCAGTGAGAAGAATAAAAAATTCCGAGTTTAAGAATAGAAGAGTATCCTTACTGTATTTATTAATTTTATTTATAGACAACACAATAGAAATTTTCTACAATGGAAAAAAAAGTCAGTTCCCACTATGTTTCTAACCAATCAAGAAAATTTTTAAATAGAATACTCGCCACAAAATATTAAAAAATTGTAACAAATTAATCCATAACAATGTAACAAAGTAAGAAGAATTATAATTTCGAGATTTGATTTAACTGAAGATTTATTTCTTGTTGGATATTATTAAGTAATTCTTGTTAGGTGAACTACTTATTATTAACTTATTAATTTTAATGTATGGAGGTGGATGGAACTGCAAGTTTGGAACTGATAATTGATTCGTAATGCCAAAGTATTTCACAAACACAAAATGAAAATAGTATTGATGTTCCTCTCAATATCCTTACGTTAATCGTCTTTTTAAATTTTGTCCTTAAATATGGCAAAACAAGTTCTGAAATAAGTACAAGAGAACCAAGTATCCAAGTGTATGAATCTAATAGTGACATTCAAAAATAAAATAAAATGAATTCTCTGACTCTTCTTGTCATATCATCCTAAGTAAGAAAGATACGTCTGAACTTATAACCCCAATCAATACAGAATTCACTAACAATTTCACGTATATCTGGAGCAATTCTACCATTAACAACTGACATAGCAGTGTAAACTGGTGTAAAATTTAAGTAAACGCTGATAGCCTCTCCAAACATATAATCACGGTCACATGTGACTCTTCTAATATCCGTGGCTGCTCCATAGGCCGAGCGACAATAATTTAGTTAGTTTTCTGTCAAGTTTATAACGTCAGTCAAACCCGTCAAACCCTTATTTCTACTTTCCTTAAATAATATTTATTATTCCTATATTTCCATTCCGTCAAACCACAAAATTCATAGAAATTGAGTCAGTGACCTTACGATTGCTCCATTTTCATTGCAATGTGATGATGTTTCCCTACAATACTCGAATTTTAAATGCTTTGAAGAATTGATGATTTCAAGGTTTACATAATTTAATTTCGATTTTCTACTTTTCTAAATTAAAGTTAAAGATTGCTTTTTCAACAATTTTTTCA
Organism: Friesea truncata; assembly: GCA_034699725.1. Lineage (NCBI taxonomy): Eukaryota > Metazoa > Arthropoda > Collembola > Poduromorpha > Neanuridae > Friesea > Friesea truncata. The sequence goes on along the minus strand of JAQGCN010000848.1, from coordinate 12,257 downwards.
ATAAAAAAAACAGCCACAAGTCACAGAAATGAGCTTCATAATTCACGGTTGGGTTTAAGGAAATGAGGACGGCGACTCTTTCATCGTTATAGTCAGGGAATTAGAGTAATAAGGGAACGGCAGATGAGGCGTGGCTTAGCACAATTTATGGCGGGAAAAGTAAGTGGGAGGTAACCGGGTTTGAATTTCTCATTACTTTAGCATTGAGATTTTAGGTTGCGCTGACGTCACCGTACCCTGACTCATTTGCATATTCTTAAACCACGCCCCATCTGCCATTCCCTTTTACTCTTATTCCCTGGTTATAGTCTCCCAATTATTGGTTCATGTTTGAATTTTGAATGGTGTATAATGGTTTTCGCATCGGTTCTTGGTACATTGCCATTCTGTAAATTTCTGATTGGATCCTGCTCATTGGGCCTGGGCTCATGGAGTTTCGTTCAGCCATTCTTATTCTTCTTCTGATAATGAGTACTCCACATTCGATACTCAAGATGACCGTGTTCAAATTTTTCCAATTCCTCCTATCGAAAACTCTATTCCTAATTCCACTAAAATCCATAATTTGACTTCTGCTAATGATGCCACTATACCAGAAAAAAATCATGAGTCATTTGGAATGACTGCCGAGACGGAAATAAAGAACCGTTACCGTACTGCCGTTTCAGAAGCACGCAAAGACTTTGATGTATTGAGTTCAATAATTTTAACTGAAATATGTTAGCTAATTTTACAATTATTATAATTTATAGTTAAAGGTAGAATCACTAATGACAAGTTTGACTCCAAGGCACAGTCGAGAGTCGATTACTAATAGAATTCAAGGCAAAGAATGTGGAAATGAAAATTCAGAATATTTTGATGAGTTTGATGAATTGCATGCCAGGATTAAGGACGGAACTACCAATCCAGCATTATCAGGAATGAGTATAGAAGGCGTTGATGGTGAGGAAAAACAATTTTGTTTCAACGAACTGGACAATCGTTTTTTACTCAATCTTAATATGTTTTTTTAAATCTAGGGAAACACACTTGCATGCTGTGTGGAAGAATCCTACGTAACAAAATGTGTCATACCAGTCATATATACTACGTAAGAAACCAAAGATTATAAAAATAATGCATTGTTTTAAAAAACTAATTTCAATATTTAGGATTGTCCATCCATTCCTCCTCGATTTCAGTGCCCAATATGTCATCACCCATATCGTAGGAAAATTCAAATGCTAAAGCATTATTCGTCAAGCACATGAGTTTTCTGGCGTGTTGGATTAATACGAAAATCAAAAGACACGTCGTGCGCACAATTGTCAATTTCAAGCCAAGATCAAGCATCTAATCATTATAGACTGGAATGTAAAGTTAATGTAAGTTCTCAAAAAAATTTTACGTTTTGTACATTTATGAAATTCTGAATTGCAAAAACAAGTAGTAGTTTTAAAAATCTTATTCTTAGATTATACAAACTGACTTTAAACTGTTGTGCTTTGCTTAATAAAAACAAGCTTCGAATTTTTATTTGTAAAGTTCTATCTCAGCTTCAACTCCATTTTTAAAAGTATCACAAAAGATCTTACTCTTATTGACAGCGTCTTCTGAATTAGACATTCCTCCTTCAACTTGGTTCAGTAATGCATTTTCTAATTCTGCCATAGCTTTTCGAATTTTAGGATCTTTCCTAATTTTTGTAAAATAAACACCCTCGTGTATCTTGTATAAAGGATGTTTGCAATTACCATTTGATGAAGAATCACAAGGACTGCTCGATGTCAACATCGTAATTGTTGGGGAGATTCCTTGAACGAATATGAATGGTTTGAAAATTGAAAGAAGAGGATCTGGAGTAGCTGTAAACCAATGGGATGATAAATTATCAATACCATTTGACTTTTGAAGTATTGACACTTGACTGGCTGTAGAAGCAAAGCCACCTTAAAATTCCAGAATCAATTATCAACTCATCAAATATTTGAAATATTGTCATAATACCTTCGTATCCTCCCATGTTAATCCCACTCTTCTCATCTCTTAAAATATTCATCATATCTTCAACACCGAAACAATTATTAGCAGAATATTTTTGAAGTAATTTCTTTCCATTGTGAAATCTAAAGTTGTCAAAATATAACATTTAATTGCAATTAGTAGAAAATTAATAATCGTTACCTTACCTGCTATCAGAGCTACCTCTGCTAAAAACTCGGCTAAAATTAAAATCAGATCCTGGTTTCCAAAATCCCAATTTTTCAGCTTCTTCCTTTAATCCTGTACTCATTGCATCTATTTTAGTGCCTATGGATAAACTGTTAGAAATATTTCTGTATCCAGTTTCTACTCTTTCAGCAGCCCAGAAACGATCGATTGTCTCCAGTACCCAGGCTTCGGAAGCATCAGTTATAATATAACTATTATGATATGTGAATCCATCGTCTTCATGGGAACAAGGTCCACCTTGTCCATGTATTTCAAGCAATGTCGTAATCACATCTAGGGCATCTTTAGCAGTTTTACCACGTTCTAATCCAAGTCGAACAAAATCCATACCCAGTAGCTTCTTTTCTTCAGTTGCTTCTAGTTTACCCCAAACTGCTTCATTTCCTATACACACTCCATATTCGTTTGAACCCATTTCAGCTCCCCACATCCAATTAGGCTTGCTAAGAATAACTCCAGCAGTTTCACAAACCTAGTTTAAAAGTAACATCATACTGTTAACCGTTCCTGAAATGTGTGAAGTTAGTTCTAACCTACCTGAGGAATTTCAATATAAGTACATTTAACTTTTGATTTTTCATCATAATTTTTCTTTGGGTAATACACAACTTCTTGTATTTCTTCAGAAGGGCGATCAGAATTTTTGCCAAATATTACACCATTCTTTGTGTTTGGGGGCAAACATACAAAAGTATCACAGGATGTTGGAATCATTTTAACAGTTGGTTGCTTAACGATACGAATAACGATAACGACAATAAGAGATTAAAAACAAAATTTAAATCTAATTTTTACCACATTTTGAATCACAGCTAAAGAATCAAATATTTGATAGCGGTGAGTTTGGGCAAAGATACCATATTTTTGAAATCCGTTATTTTTTTTAGTTAATTTTTGAAAATTGATAAATTTGAGTCAGTCAGCTTACGATTGCTCTAATTTTCATTGGAATGTTGTGATGATCTTTGCCTATAATTACTGCATTCGAATTTTAAATGCTTACAAAGATTTATGATTTCAATGTTTATATAATTTATTTTCAATTTTCTACTTTTCTAAAGTAGACTGCTTTTTCAACAATTTCTTCAATAAAAAAAACAGCCACAAGTCACAAAAATAAGCTTCATAATTCATGGTCGGGTTTAAATAAGTAATAAAGGAAGGCGACTAATTCTTATAATTGCATGTGAATGCTGTGCATGGCATAATTTTTCTATACTGAAAGGGATTTCTACCAGAATTCTCTTCCGCGGTAAAACAAAACTTCCGTCTAGTGCTTTTTTCGCATAGGAGGGCTAAACAAACACCCAAACATCCAAACATGGGCACGTTTTTTTAAATTAATAATTAATAATTAAATTCACTCTAAAATAATGAATTTAAAATTAATATTAATTCGAAATAATTAATATTAATTCCAAATAATAAATATAAATAATCAATTATCATAAAAATTCAGTTTAATTTTATTATTTATTTATAAAATTAATAACGATTGCCTGCATTAACTGAATTTTTATGATAATTGATTATTTATATTTATTATTTGGAATTAATATTAATTATTTCGAATTAATATTAATTTTAAATTCATTATTTTAGAGTGAATTTAATTATTAATTATTAATTTAAAAAAACGTGCCCATGTTTGGATGTTTGGGTGTTTGTTTTGCCCTCCTATGCAAAAAAAGCACTAGACGGAAGTTTTGTTTTACCGCGGAAGAGAATTCTGGTAGAAATCCCTTTCAGTACAAGATAATTTTTTCGTTGTTGTATATACTTCAAATGGATTTAATCACGCAGATGATTATGTACATTATACTTAATTTTGAATTATTTCTCACAATATAAGCAGCTTATTCAAGAAATAATTCTTAAGCTATAAAGTATGACAATATTTCTTATTTTACTAAATTTATTTCACCATATCTCTGGAATGTATTTAAATATTGATGGATATGAAGGATGTAATTGGAAATATTAATTTTACTTCAGACTCAATTATATCTGAATTCATCCATTTAACAAAATCCAAATTCAAAAGTGGAGAATATACGACAGCAATTTCGCAAAATCATACAAATCAAACTTAATTCATGATCCACTTGAATTATGTTCAGTGACTGTGTTTTTAACAAACGAATCTTACTATTCAGGTATTGCAGATTATAAATTCTCACGACCACGTCCGTATCAAATTAAAAATACTTACAACAATATCTTACAAAGTATAAATAACATTTTTCCTACTTCATTTCAATATCCCAAATTAATTAGTTCAATCAATTATTATGTATTCTTTGTATCAAAATCCAGTAAATTAGAATTATATTATACATTATTTGTCCAAGTTGTAAAACGGGATATATCCAACTGTTACAAGTTAAAACGAATCAGTTGCAAACAATCAACAAAGAATCAACAATCAACGATGCACAGTCACTTTCATGGTTCACGCTTGGAAGTTATTGAAAAAATTTATAGTAGAAATACAAATTCGTACAAGTGTACATACAGATATGTAATGAAAAATAGGAATAATATTATTTTGGGTATGAACAATTTATTTTTGGTATGAACAATTTATTTTGGGTATGAACAACTTATTTTGGGTATGAGCAATTTATTTTGGGTATGAATAATTTATTTTGGGTATGAGCAATTTATTTTGGGTATGAATAATTTATTTTGGGTATGAACAAATTATTTTGTGTATGAACAATTTATTTTGGGTATGAACAATTTATTTCGGGTATGAACAATTTATTTTGTAAAAAACAAAATTCCAATGAATTTAGTTATACTTAACCTCATTCATGCGTGTTCATAAAATAAACTAAAATTTATTTTGGGTATGAACAATTTATTTTGGGTATGACCAATTTATTTTGGGTATGAACAATTTATTTTGTGTATGAACAATTTATTTTGGGTATGAACAATTTATTTTGGGTATGAACAATTTATTTCGGGTATGCACAATTTATTTTGTAGATAAACAAAATTCCAATGAATTTAGTTATACTTAACCTCATCCATACGTGTTCATAAAATAAACTAAAATTTATTTTGGGTATGAACAATTTATTTTGGGTATGAACAATTTATTTTGGGTATGAACAATATTGTTATCTACATAGAATATTTACAAAAGACTTTCGATATCATTATAATTTGACTAAAAAATATATAAATGTAAATCAGGCAATTTTCAATTATGATGCTGTAAAATTTGTTAACAGTCCCAAATATCCTTACAAAAACATTGGCACGGTTACAACTGAACGATTATCTGCAACGGATAGAACAAAGTTTTATTTTCAATATCAAGTTAATCAGTTTATGATTAATAATTACGTGTCTTACTGTACATATTGTGTTCAAAATAGAGAAAGGGTTGAGTTCAAATTGTACAATTGATATCCCAACTTGGTTTTTCTTAATTTTGTGTATTTTTATGATGAGTCTGATTTTTAAAAATTGGTTGCTACCTATTGGTTTCCTTCTGCGACAATCAGTATCGATTTCGAGTGGAATGTTGAATATGTTATTATACATTTATATAATGTCTGTTACTATGATTGCATCAGGATATGAAGGTGTGATATCAGAATTAATTGTCGTCCTTCCTGTCAAGATCTACAAACTTTTGAAGAACATTTTTTTGAATGAACTCCTCGATAAAGGATATAAAATAAATGCAAATGCCAACAATTCTGATTTAGCTTACATTTTTCAAAGGAAGAATTTAACAAATAGAAAATAACAGTTTGGTATCCAAATTTGGATTCGATGAAACAACTTTTAAAAATATAACGAACGATTTTACAAAAAGCACACTCGCAATGTTTTGTACAAATGCCGAAAAGGATTTGAATAATGCTGAAAGTTCGAGTTTGAACCATTTTAAAGACTTGTTATGTACACATGTTAAAGAAAAATTAGGTGTGACTCCATTAGTCTATACTTCTTCGAGGCATGTCCGAGCTAGGTTTGAAAGGTTTGCTCTGATACAGGAATACTTTTAGAATATTACAATTTATTTAGATTTTTAAATCAACACAGGGATTTGAGATTTATTGAAATAAGAGAATGGAATGAAGTACAACCTAAACCGTTATCAACGATTGGAAAATATTGTCCGTTCTTTTAATGTCAGGGTTGTTATTTACTATATCTTGTGTAGTGTTCATTTTGGAATTATTTATTTCAATGTCTATTACAGTTCGTAGTTATTATTAGTTCAATAATTATTTCTTTCAAATCCTAACTATTTTATTCAATTCTGTCTTACTAAACCAAATGATTTCTAAACAAAATACAAATATTGATAAAGTAATCATTATAAACAATCCACTCAAAACTGAGCTAACTTTCCAATCCGTAATTTTAAAAGGTAGGGGTATATTTTCTTTAAATTTTTTCTTAGCTTCATTTCGAATATTATGTAGAGCAGACAGAGTAATTCCTAGAATTCTTGTATTTTCAAATAATTTAAAAAATCCAAATTGAAATAAATATTTTGTAATTAATAATATATTATCCTTACCATGTCCACCAAAGATATAAACTTGAGGTTCATTTATCATCCCCTCCTCACTTTTAAGTGATTGACATGTTAAATTGTAGTTAGCATTTAGCACATGTAAGTAAGTAAGTGAAGTTTCCTTTTCCATTGTTGCAGTTCCATTACACTGTGAAAGAATGTCAAGAATTTCATTAGGTGTTAAAAATTCATGTCCGATGGTTGTATATACAAAACTATCAACAATTCTGTTACTAATTCCAGATTTGTTAAACACCTCATAAACTGGTATGTTGTATGTTGTTTCAAAATTAAAATTATGTATTTTGTATCCAATTTGAATAAGTTGAACAAATGATTTAATGAGAATGAAAGGTGGTAAAATTGTCAATTTGCTGCTAAGCAGACATTCGTAATGGAATGTTGTTATCATATAACAAAGTATGACAATGTAAAGTCCAAGCGTCTTTTTCATTTTAATTACGATAAAGTATTTGTAAAAAATGTACGAAATTCCTAAAAGTGTCCAAGTGGTTACATCAAAAGGTGACAACCAAAATTCAAAATAAAAGGATTCTCTTTTAGGCTCTTTTAAGCAGTAGATGAAGACTTCCCTTGTTGAGCCAAACACATTTTGATGTATGTGAGATTGTGTATACAAATTCATACCCCTGAATGTGAGTACGAGACAATCAATCATAATCCTACCAATACAAGTGAGAGCATGGAGTCTGACACATTGGTAAGGTTCTATTCGGTTTGTGGTCAAGTCTTCCATATCTCGAGTGTAGACTGAAGTAAAGTTTAATAGCTGCGAGAGTAACTCACCGTACATATTTCTGTTGTAACATTTAACTTTCATTGGATTTATTTTAAGACTATACGCATGTTTACATCTTTTGTATTCTTTCATATTAAAATTGGAACTGCTTCCAGACAACTCGTTTATTTCTACAACGCTCCCTTCGAAATTCATATGAATACGAAACCATTCATTTGTCAAAATATGTAGAGATGTAGTATATTGTAACTTCACAAGATATTTACGATATGGAAATGCACAAAATGTAGCAAGCACAACGTCTTCGTTGTAAATTATTAGAAACCACGGAGCTGTTACGTAATTGTAAGTGTAGAAACCTTCATTTAGAAAATTTGGATAATTGTTGAAATGAACTACGTGTAAGAATACATTAGATTGAGAACTTGGACGTGGTTTCAGTTGGTCCTGGATGTGGAAATAAGGTGGATGAATTATAATATTTACAGAACAGATTTCATCTTGCAACAATTGATTGTTGAGTTGTATAGTCCATTTATTAAAAACGGAAACAGTCCAAATGCTATAAAAATTCTGATTGATTACAAGTATTTTTTCAAAGATATCACTATTATTATTACTAATTTCACTTCCTGTAATTTGTAAAGTGCTAAGGACTATATTAATTGTACAATTTATAAAGTGAGTTAAATCAAATTGAAAAGAAGGTACTGAAGCAGACATTCTTTAAAAGTAAATGTTGTATATGCAGGATGGGAATTGTATTATGATAATTTCAGTAGACTACTTTCGTCATTTTTCATAAATTGATCAATGAATTAGTGCAAAGGAAATCGTAAATTAGTCATCTGGATTTTTTTTAAAATTACTAGGATGCTTGTTCCAGTTATTTAAATTGCCTGATAAAAGTTTTCAAGGTTAAATTTTGAGATAATATTAAATTTACCTAATAAGGTCTGAAACACGCCTAAACTTTGTCCTAACTTAACATGTGTTCTTATGGATGTTAGGTAAAAAGTTTAGGCGAATTTCAGACTATTTTAAGTAGATTTTAATCACACCCTTAAATTTTTAATATGCTAAAATTAAATTGATAAGAATTTTTAAAGCATAACACTCACGACACAATTTAAGGAAGGCCAATATAGTTGAAAGAACGTACGAAAGGTTTTCATGTGAAAATTGATAATACAAAAATCAATAAAACGAAGATCGATAATGATAAAACCGATAATATACGAAAATCCATAAATACAAAAATTCAAAACCCTCGAAAAAACGGATTGAATTTTTAACAATTTTAAAAATCCAACTTTAATTATAAAACCCTACACTTTCAGAAATCCTAACAAAAATTAAGATTGTTTGAAATAATATGAGTGAATGATGAAAATAACCCAAATAATACACACATTTTGCAATTATTTTATATTATTTTACTTGTAATTGTGACTGTAAATGCTAATATCATTCTTACGAGTTGCAGTGAGAATGAATACGACGATAAAATAAAAATACTCGACCATCGTATTACTTCACTTGAACAGCCAGGTAATATTGAGCTTGAATTTGAAATCATGTAGAATTTCTTTCTAAATTTAAATTTTAATGATGAATGTTTTAGTGTGGATATTATCTAATGAGAATTTCACATGGCCAAGGCGTATTGAAGGACCATGCAAATGTTAGGCACCCTCATTTGCCATAAACTGTTATAAATTATCACTTAAAATTATTCCAGAAAAACAAAGGATACCAGTGGATGTACTCACTCTGTAAGATTATATTTTAATAATCAAAGTTACAATTATTTAAGAATTTACAATATGAAATTGTTTCGGAAATTCCTAAACCTAATATAGATACAGAAAAGACAGAAATAAATGATGTTCACTTCAATTTCTAAATTTCATTTTTTATTTTAAAAGTCTAACATATATTGGTAATTGTACGTTTCATCCACCTTGTGTGTTGTGTTTTACAAACATGATTTTATATTTCTACAGTAAAATTTAATTGTAAGGTTTGAAATTTATGTTGCATGTTGTTTTTCAAAAGTAAACTGGACTAATTTTGTCATGAAACAATCCACGTTGATTCAGTTCAATTGTTTGACTAATCAATTATAAAACATTCACGATTCAATAGTGAAAATTTTTGATATGATTTTAAATACAATTAATTCAATCCTTCTTTTACTTATAATTGTTCCATTTCCTGTATTTCTACTCAACAAGATCCGCCACTTTGAAGATATCGTGAATGAATACGAGGAATGTCTAAATATAATAAATTCACAAGAACATTCTGACACCATTTTCACAGGAATAGCAGTACCAGTTATTATAATAATTAACTACAATAATTACAGTTCTTTGGCAAATTTTAAGAAGCAGTTGAACAGCCAGGAATTGGAAAATAGATTTATGAGAAAGAGAATTTTGAGTTGCATTCATAACTTTATTTTATTCCCAAATATATCTCGACCATTTGGATATCGATTTATATAGGTGTTAATTCGATTAATTCCGAACAGGTAACAGCACATGTTTTTAGTAAGAACCAATCAGAAATGATGTACGAAATTGATACATACCATCATATTTATTCTGAATCAACAAAATCAATTCTAATATTTTACTTGTTAAAAAAGGAACAATACAACGAATTAAGCATCTTCTACATTTTATCATACAAAGTTGTATTATGGTACAAAATCGAAGATTTGGAAATACATAAGTTGGCACAAGTGGATGGAAACTGGAGAAGTTTTCTTGAACAATGGGTGCGCACAACTTTAAAGTTAAATCGATTCAATGCTTTGTTTGGAAATGGTACCAAATATATTCATGCCAATGAAGTAGCACCAAGACTAATTGGGAGAAATCTTAGCCAAGAGTTTTCCTTGTACTCCTTCGATTATATCTATACCATATTATGTTTTGAGCAAACCCGAATCCTTCTACCATGCTGCGGAGAAGATTATGGAAAGATATACTTTCATCACTATTATTATCGCTATTATTTTGCTCATGACACGCATTTCAGCTACGATACAAGCTATTATTATTCCCTTTATATTATACCAACTAAATTAGTATATTATAATTTCGTAACCTGTGATGGCGTTGGGTCTAAAATGTCTTTTGGATTTTATGCATACCCTTACGACCTGGGGCATGGGCTGTAATAATTACATTAATATTAATTGTTTTACCAATTTCAATCCAATTATTAAATTACAATAATCCTTTTAACATCCCAAGAATTATAAGACAATATATTGAAATAGTTATGTTTAACGTATCTTCTGCACTTGAAGTAAGCCCAAAAATTTCCAGCTCCTTAAAATTAAACAAATACACTTGTTTCATTCTATGTGGTTGGTTAGTTGCCGTTGTTACACTTGTTAACGCATACGAGGGAGTCTTTGTATCAGAGCTAACTTCTCCAATTCCTGTTACAGCGAAATGGACTTTAGTAGCTCAAACAACAGGATTTATATTCCTAATCCCAGAAATATTTTATGTTTTTGTTATTCGGTGGGCTAACCCTGATAAGTTTGGGTACGCATATAAGCGATTCAAGGAATTGTACCTGTACAACTGTTTCAAGGACGATAGAGACATTGTATACAAAATTTGTAGTAGTTACACAAAATATAGTACTACATCCTTTCAAAATTATTCTCATTATGATGCAATATTGGATTCATTTCCACCACTGCCGAACTACAAACAAAAGTGTGAGCGAAATATTTTGAGAAATATATCTGATATAAAACGAATTTACAATCATAACTTTACAGAATCCATCATAAACACAAAATATCAACAGATTTTGACAATATGGGAACTTAAAGGGTATTGTGTAAACTCAATGACTGGAGTTTTTATGAAGGTAAATGATACAATTCACGGTTCAAAATATTACCTACCTTTCCAAAAAGCACTTTTACTCAATGTTCCAATTATTCACCCAAGCAATATGTATGATCCCCCAAATATTGATCATATTATTGAATTTTTAATAACTTGTGATAGAATTGGTTACATTGACGAGGATAAGCAACTGAATGCAATTATTACTTACGCAAACAGTAAGAGTAATATTAAGGGTAATAATAAACTCCCATCATTTAAGAAGGGAAAAGATACTTTGTCGCTTGAATGGAAGGCAATTTACTTTAAAACATGGGATGATAGAATTTATAAGGATTTGTATAAAGGAATGCGCAGAGGTTGATGGCATTTGGAATTTTTCAGATATGTGAAAAGTGGTTTAAAATGTACAATCCAACACAGGAGGATAAATTACTAATAAATGTAACTAAACTAAGCTACTTGCATCGGATGCCGTTGCCATTGGGTTTGAATTCAAATATTTCCACAGGGTTTATAATTTACTTTTATGGTATTACATTCAGTGTTACTGTCATGTTGGTTGAATTGCATATGCTCATAATGGAAATATATACACAAAGAATTTGTAGGATTTTTGCAATTGTCATCCACAAAATCCAAGGCGTTTTTCATTACCTTAAAATCATTAATTAAGAAATAAAAAAAATCACCAGAATTCTTTCATATTAAACAGCATGTCACAATGTAAAAGATGTGTTAACTTAATTTAGGTTTAAGGGGATGAGTCATATAGCCCAGCGAGACCAGCCCGATTTTTTTTTTAAAAATCGATAACTTTTGAACAGTGACCTTAACTGCCATTTCGAGCTTACTA
>JAQGCN010000847.1:0-14175 GCA_034699725.1 Friesea truncata | reverse complement strand
ACAGTAAAATCGGCGAAAAGTTCGGGCGCGGGCGCCAGGAAATTCCGCCAGAGCGATCGCTCTAACTTCCCCTACATGAACTTTGTTCGTTATTGTGCTTTTAGTTAAAAAATATTCTCATCCTAAAGCGTAAATATTTTTTTCATTCTCGATTTATCCATAAATTAACTTTATTATTGAAAATTAAAAAAAAATATTTAAAACTTTAAAAGTTTATTTTTAACTTAGTCGAACTAAATTATTTTGCCAAAAGTTTTTGTCCAGATGCGAATCGTGTGTGTATACTCTCATGTGAACTTTTTCTCTTCCGTTTATTAATTTTCCGCGTAGTGTGAAGAAAAGACGTGGTGAATGTTTTAAATAAAACTTTTAATTAGATTTAATTTAATTGTTCTGTTTAAATAATTTTCAGTGGTGATTTTTTGTTTCCTAAATAAATATTCCCATTAATCAATAAGTGTTGTAATAGACATCCGTTATTGTTAAGTTATTAGTAATCAACTAATCGTGCTTCAACTAATTTGTCATAATTCGGTCTCAAGGTTATACAAAAACTATGAATATCCCTACTTTAGATCCAAGCAATGCTGGAATTGCACAGCTTGTCCATATTTTGGAGAAAACTATATCACCAGGTAACCACTTCTTTAACTACACAACTACTGCTAATTTGTCTAGGCTCTTCTTCAACCTAAGAAACTATGTTTTTTTACTAGATCAAAATGAACTTACACAAGCACAAGCATTTTTGGAACAAGCAGCAGTTACCAATTTCCCTGAATACATTCGAAGCTTGTCAGAACTCTTGGCGCATGCAGGCCATAGTCCGGTTGCCCGTATGGCGTCTGGTTTACAACTTAAAAATTTGTTAACTTCCAAGGACAGTAATGTTAAGATTCAATACAAAATTCGATGGATGGCACTTAGTGAAGAAATAAGAAACTATGTTAAAAAGAATGTAAGCCTTATATTCTTCCCTTGCGCAAATATTTGGTATTTATTATTATTTGACATATTTAATTAGGTTTTAAGTGCACTGGGGACTGAGACGACTAGACCAAGTTCTGCTGCACAATGTGTCGCTTATATTGCTGTTATTGAACTTACACACGGACAGTGGCAAGATGTTATACAAATTCTCGTAGCCAATTTAACTGGAGTTACTGAGCATCCTAATGTGGAATCACTGAGAGAAGCCTCACTTGAAGCTATTGGATATATCTGTGCTGACATTGTAAGCTTCAACTTTGTTCTTTTAGCATTTTTTAAAATATTTTTGCTATGTGATTATCCTTTATTTAGGAACCAGAAATTCTTCAAAGTCAAAGCAATCATATCCTTACTGCTATTGTTCATGGAATGAAACGGGAAGAGCCATCAAATCGTGTCCGACTTGCAGCAACAAACGCTCTATTGAATTCTCTCGAGTTCACAAAAAATAATTTTGAAAATGAAGTAAGAGTTTTATAATTTATTGTTAATAATGTACAACTAAAACTTAATATTTTAAATAGACGGAAAGACATTATATCATGCAAGTGGTATGTGAAGCGACACAAGTAACGGATACTCAAGTTCAAGTGGCTGCTCTTCAGTGTTTAGTCAAAATCATGTCTTTATATTATCAACACATGGAATTCTATATGAATCAAGCCCTTTTTGCCATCACAATGGAAGCTATGAGATCTGAAGTTGATGAAGTAGCCCTGCAAGGAATTGAATTTTGGTCAAATGTTTGTGATGAAGAAGTAGATTTGGCTATTGAAGCTAGTGAGGCAGTTGAGTTGGGTCGCCCACCACAACGGACCTCACGATTTTACGCAAAGGGTGCACTCCAGTACTTAGTTCCTCTCCTAATTCAAACGCTCACCAAACAGGTTTGTAAAAATGATTTTTGATGTTTTTAGTTTTGTTTTATTCGTTAATTTATGTCATTTAGGAATTGAATGATGATGATGATGACTGGAATCCTTGTAAAGCTGCAGGAGTTTGTCTCATGTTGTGTGCAAATTGTTGTGAAAATGATATCATTCCATTCGTTGTACCTTTTGTTCAATCCAATATTAAGTGTGAGAATTGGAGGTTCCGAGACGCTGCTGTAATGTCTTTTGGCTGTATCATGGAAGGTAAGCAATTCTTAACAATAGCAGCGATTTTTTCTTGTTTTTGTTAAAAATTCATGATGAATTATATTTGCTACTCTTGAAAAAAGTTGACGAAAAAAAATCACCAAAGTTTCTGAATAACGTCTTATAAAAATTCCGGAAACAATGAAAATATTTGTACAATTTTATGTAAAATTTTCTGTTATGTAACTTTCAGGCCCAGATCCTGCTACTATGAAACCGTTAGCTGAAACAGCCTTACCTACACTTATTGAACTTATGAAGGATGAAAATGTAGTCGTACGAGACACGACTGCTTGGGCTCTAGGACGGATCTGTGAAGTAGTTTCTGAAGCCGCACTTAATCCTGTCCATTTGCGTCCATTACTCGAAGCTCTTGTTATAGCACTTCAAGCAGAGCCTCGAGTCGCTGCAAACGCTTGTTGGGCTTTAAGTAGTCTAGCAGAAGCTGCCTACGAGCAGGCATTAGAATCTGGAAACCGAGTTGAAGGATCTAAAGATCCGGAAACATATTGTCTATCCAGTTTCTTCAGACCTATAGTAGAAAAATTGTTAGCCACCACAGATAGAGTCGATGGAAACCAAGTAAATTAAACCATAATTTTACCTTAGTTCTATCTTACATTAATATTATTTTTTTAGGCCAATCTCCGACCAGCTGCCTATGAGGCTCTTATGGAAATGATAAAAAATTCTCCTTCTGATTGTTATGAAACTGTACAACACACAACTCTTGTGATTTTGGAAAGACTTCGAGCAGTTTTGCATATGGAATCTCAGCAAAACCCAGGTGATCGAAGTCAGTTTAACGAACTTCAAAGTTCACTCTGTGCTACCCTCCAAAGTGTGCTAAGAAAAGGTAAATTGTTTTTATTCTTAATATTAAAGTTATATTTGTTAATTTTCTTTATTATTCTAATTCTAATTGCTTTGTGTTTGTTCATAGTAACTCCAACGGATGCTCCTAAAATTTCTGACGCTGTTATGCAAGCCTTATTACAAATGCTTAGCGGTCCAGGTGGAAAATCCGGAGGTGTACAGGAGGATGCTCTTATGGCCATTTCAACACTAACTGAAGTAATGGGTGACGGCTTCATTAAATACATGGACTCTTTTAAACCGTACCTTATCCAAGCTCTGCAAAATATTAGCGAGAACACCGTAAGTGATATTTATTTTATAAAACTATTGAATAAAAATGTAAATATTTATTTTGGCAATTAGGTATGTTCCGCTGCTGTTGGAGTGAGTGGTGACATTTGCCGCTCGTTGGGAGCAAAAGCTCTACCTTATTGCGATGATATCATGACACATCTATTGAAGAATTTAGGCGTAAGTTTTATTTAAACGAATTGAAGTTAATTTGAATAATATGATGACCATTATTTGCTACTCTTGAAAAAGAATGACGATAAAAATCGAAACCACCAATTTCGTTTCTGATTACTTACATTCTAAATGAAATAGAATAAAATTAAAGCGAAAATATATTTTAAATTGTTGTGTTTTATTGTAGGATTCAACTGTCCAACGTGAAGTTAAACCTCAGATTCTCTCTGTTTTGGGTGACGTTGCCTTAGCTATTGGACCGGGATTTCATAAATATTTAGATATTGTACTCCAAACGCTGATGCAAGCATCCCAAGCTCAGGTTGACAGGGTAAGACAGGATACTTTCTTAATACTGTTTTTATGCTCATATTTATTGAATTTTTGTTTTAGAACGACTACGAAATGTTGGATTATTTATGCGAACTGAGAGAAGGTGTCCTAGAAGCTTATACTGGAATAATACAAGGCTTACGAGGTGATGCACAGGGATCTGGAGTCCCAAATGCAGCAGTTACAGCAGAATTAGCCCATATCGAACAACATTTACCCTATATTTTTCAGTTTATTTATGAAGTTGGGAAAGATCCAGAAAAATCTGATGGAAATATTGCAGCAAGTGCTGGACTCATTGGGTAAGTATTTGGTTACTGAAAGTGTTTATGTATATTTGTTTTAAATTTATTATTATTTTAGTGATCTCATTGTTGGATATGGGACACGAGCATTACCATTTGTAGATAATGAAATCATTGCAGAACTCTTAACTCAGGGTAGACGTTCTAAGACAAACAAGACAAAACTTTTGGCTTTGTGGGCAACAAAAGAATTACGAAAAATGAAGAATCAGAATGCAGTTGCTGGAGATAAGGTATAAAAGTACGTATAAATGATGTTGATGATGGATTTGCTAATTTTTCCCTTTGTTTCTTTTTTCTTATATTTATCCTTAAATATTATGAAAGTGTTTATGAAATTCTTCTTTTGTTTCTATTTGGTACGCACCGCTTTAAGTCCTCGTCTCTTAAAGACGAGTTAAAAAAACTCGATTACTCATGAATTGATTTATCACATAATAGTTTAAGTGGATTCAGAGGAAACGTAGACTAATTGAGCTAATGTATATAATATAAATTCTATCTCCTTTACAAATTCTCTAATAAAATCGTATGTATGATGTTTGGTTGACTCCCACTTGAGAGGTTGTTGATGATGAATCCAAGCATTTTTTTTTCATTTATTATTAATAATTTTTGTATACTGTCGTGAATTTGGAGAATATGGACTTCTTTCTCTTTTTTAAGCAGAGTGATTTTATGGAAATGTCTGGTGGAACGTAGGAGCGTGGACGTGGTGGAATGGATGGATGGATCTCCATCGTATGGATGATGGGACGACTGAATAATTGTGTTTTGGTTAATTAAGATTAAGAAATGGAACTTTTGTTCTGTTTATAATATTCATATTAGGTGTGTTACTCTTGCCTTGCCATTGCCCCGTGTCACTCGTGAACCGTAGCGTAGCCTTGAATTGAAAGATTTCATTTCATTCTTGTCTTACTTTACTTACCTGGATGAGGTGTTTGGGATATAAGATAGCACATACATAGGGTAAGGGACATTCTTTTGCCTTCGAGGTTCAACTTCCAAATAATCATAATCAACGTCTTCCCCTTGCCTTGCCTTCTTGTATACCATTCCTATTCCTTACCTGTAATCTTAGTAATCACATCATCATCATCCCTTTAACTTCAATCCCTTTCACTTTTCTTAACAGTCTTCAAGTTTCTCTCTACGTAAAACAAAACGTCTCGATGAATGTGAATGTGAATGTGAAATATTGACGGAAACACAACAAAACGGAAGGAAGGACATATAATTTTTTTGTATACTGCATGAATGAATATGTGAAGAATTATTATAATGTAAGTTCATATATTTTTATATATTTTCATATTTTTTGTTTCATTGGCTTATATTTTTGCAATTATAATCGGGGTTTTAAGAAGTTGTGCTGGTTTTTTATTATTTATGCGGATATTTTAATATGCATGCGTGAGTTCAATGATCCCAATTTTTTATACAGAGAAAATTCCATGATTTCCATTTTATCCCTAACTTAGATTTGTATTGAAAACTCGGAAATATTTTTCTTATATCCTTGTAAAAGGATCTTGAAAGTTCTTTGAAGATTGTAATATTTCTTAGGATAAAATTAGTTCAGAAGCTAAATTACACTATCTGGGGCAACGTAAAGTGTAGGGAGGGGATAAACCATAGAGTGGAACCCTTTTGCCCTACTTTCGTTTATTTTTAAGATTGCATACCTTCCTTCTTCAACATCCATCTTATTACATTAACTTCTGTTCCTTAAACCAAGGCATTATTAACAATCATTCAAAAATTCTTCGCAGATTTAATATTTAATATGAAAATTTAATGGATGTTTTCGCTAAATGTTGTAAACTGAACGTACTTTCTGTAGAAATGTGTCAGAAGTCAGACATTGTGACCTTTGACATTCAAATATATTATATTTTTTGTAAAGAATTAATATAAATATTACGAATAAAATGAATGGGTGGGACTTTTTATAGATGGAAAATGAATGAAATTTGTACAAGAGATTTTACGACAGGGTGGGTCCAAGAAATATTGCATGGGACCTTACAAATAAGACTAAAGTATCACTGCAATAAAAGTGAATTGTTTTTCATTTTTTAACTCTCTCTCTCTCGCTTTAATTAACGTGTTTTCAATTAATATTTAATTCTAATTCACAGTAAATAAATTCATCATCAACCAACAACATCAAGACAAAAATCTTGATATGATGCCGTCGATGCGAATGGATCTCTCAGAACCCGAGTATAGTGAAGATGATGAAGGAGCACCTTTGACCAATCATGAAGTTTATGGTGCAAGGTAAATAATTCCCTGCAGACCCCAAATGTCCAAATGCTTCAGGTCAGTGGGTATCGCTGCCAAAACCATGATAAAAAGCAGCAGCTTATTATTTAAGGCCCTAAGCTTTCAAGGGATAAAAATCAAGAAATAGTCATCGCGTGGGTGAATCTATGGTGGGAATACGCAGCTTTACGCAATGCAAATGCAGCGTGGACTCATGGGGTCTGCAAACTTGTAAAATACAAGAAGACATGTGAACTGTGAATTCTCACGATTTATTTTGTTGTTACCAGTACTAAGACAGACATTAAAAATACTTGGGGGTGGGATGTCTTCCGGAATCTGCCAGATGAAACGGACAATGAGTCTCTGGAAGACCAGACGTGCTATATGTTCATAATCAAAACACTCAAGGTTCATAAGACAATAAAATTGAATGCATTTAATCTCAAAGGTCCTTGATATGATAATGTTAATTTGATATTGTTACAGATTCTTGCCTACATTGTTACCTTTATAGTAGTGTTAGGGGGTGCTGTCTTTGCAAAGGCTTCCTTACTCCTTATGACATCTCAGTTAGAACCTGAACGAAAGGTTCCCTTTTGTAATAGGAAATATGGTGAGGAACAGGATTTATAATCTGATTTACGTTATTCTTGCCCTTGAATAACAATGAAAATTTATCTTGGCCAATCACAGGGCGAGACAAGAGTTTTGAAGCAACAATATCGGAAATGGAGCGTGTTTCATGGACTTGGGCGATCTTTTTTGCGTTTATGGTTCCTGAAATTGGAACTTTTATACGATCCCTTCGAATATGTGTTTTTAAAACCTTCCGTAAACCAACATATCTTCAATTTTTTATACCATTTTTCTTCGAGGTATGTTATTGCTATATCCGTGTATAAATTGATGTAATTATGATTTTGAACTTTTTAATAGACATGTCATGCTGTTGGCCTGTCAATTTTTGTGTTCGCTGTACTTCCCTCTCTTGATGTAGTCAAAGGGATTATGCTCACTAACTGCGTATGCGTAGTTCCAGCCATTTTTGGTATGGTTACATAAAAATAATTTTAACTTGCAAATTGTTCACTTTCACACTTATATTTTTTTTCATTGCTTACAGGAATGCTAAGCCGCCATCCCGATAAAGATGGCAGAGGAAAATGGATATTTCAATGCTCAATTGACACTTTAGCGATTGTTTTTCAGGTTTCTGGTCTCTTTCTATGGCCGATTCTTAGTGAAACCAAGGGAAAGGGATGGCTACTTCCGATTTCCGTATTTCTTATCTCATGTGGATGGTGGGAAAATTTTGTCGACAGCTCGTCCCCTTATGGTATGTTACTTCAGTTATTTCCTCAAAGCTTGAAATTATTTCTAATACTTTAAATGTTTAGGATTGATTCGTGCCCTGGGGAGTATGCGGAAAACTCTTATACATACTCGATATTTCACTTACGTTTTCATCTCCCTGTGGAAAGTTTTAGTTTTCTTCACGATGATGTTATTTTCCGTTTGGTTTCTTGGATACAATGTTGGAAATATATTTACTCAATTCACTACCTCATTCGGTACACATCCAATCAATATCACAGAAATCCGTCCACCAATCGGAGGTGGTGCAACTCCTGATCTTCCTGGTGGATCTCTATTAGAAGAAATCATAAAAGAAAACTCCATTCCAAGTGCAGTTCAACGCTCTCTTTTTATACAGATATTAGCTGCCTACATCACTTATATTTTTGGAAAATTCGCTTGTAAAATCTGCATACAAGGATTCAGTTTTGCATTTCCTGTTAGTTTAGCAGTTCCAGTGACTTTGTCTTTTCTTATATCAGTTTGTGGACTTCGTTCAGAAAGTCCCTGCTTTGGTGAAACGTACCTTCCTCAATATATATTTTGGACATGTCCAAAAGGTGAATTTATTTCTGGATTCATTGGAAAAGAATATGGTTGGTTATGGCTACTGTGGCTCTTGTCTCAAACATGGATTGCACTCCATATTTGGACTCCAAAGTGCGAAAGATTGGCGAGTACAGAAAGACTTTTCGTAACTCCAATGTACAATGCCATTTTAATTGACCAATCGTTAGCTCTCAATCGAAAAAGAGAAGATGATGTTGATATACGCACTGATGAAGTTGAACAAGAATCTGCAGATACAGATTATGAAGAGATCCGTTCAATTGATTCGTCTCATAAAGGTTCTACTGAAAATAAATTTAAGACTGATACTATTCCAAGAATTTTTGCCTGTGCAACAATGTGGCACGAAACTAAAGATGAGATGATGGAGATGTTGAAATCTATTTTTCGAATGGATGAAGATCAATGTGCACGACGTGTCGCTCTGAAGTATTTCGCAGTTGTAGATCCTGGATACTACGAATACGAAAGTAAAATTTGTAGCTGTATATTAATTGTCTTTATCTAATTAATTTTTACTTTTTAGCTCACATATTTTTTGATGATGCTTTTGAATTGAGAGATGAAGGAGAAGAACATTCCCCAGTTATTTGTAATCCCTTTGTAAAACTTATGGTTGAAATAATTGAAGAAGCTGCCTGTCGTGTTCATGAAACACAAGTTAGAATTCGTCCACCGAAAAAAATTCCAACTCCTTACGGTGGTCGTTTAGAATGGACTTTGCCTGGGAAAACAAAGATGATTGCACATTTAAAAGACAAGGATAAAATACGACATCGTAAACGATGGAGTCAAGTTATGTACATGTATTATTTACTTGGACATCGTCTAATGGAATTAAGCATCCCTGTATCCAGAAAGGAAACAATTGCTGAAAATACATACTTACTTACACTCGATGGTGATATTGATTTTCATCCTACGGCTGTAGAACTTCTTGTTGATTTAATGAAGAAGAATAAAAATCTCGGAGCAGCTTGTGGACGAATTCATCCAATTGGAAGCGGTAATTAATTTTTAGGGAATATTTTGTGTTTGATTTCAATAATTTTATTATCATGCAGGGCCTATGATGTGGTATCAAATGTTCGAGTATGCAATTGGTCATTGGCTTCAAAAAGCTACAGAGCACATGATTGGTTGCGTCCTTTGTTCTCCTGGATGTTTCTCCCTTTTTCGAGGAAAAGCTTTGATGGATGACAATGTAATGGCCAAATATACAACACGCTCAGATGAGCCACGTCACTACGTCCAATACGATCAAGGGGAAGATCGTTGGTTGTGTACACTCCTACTACAACGTGGTTACCGTGTCGAGTATTCAGCAGCAAGTGATGCAAAGACTCATTGCCCGGAAGGATTTAATGAATTCTACAATCAACGTCGTCGATGGGTACCCTCTACAATGGCAAATATCATGGATCTTCTTATGGATTACAAACGCACAATTAAAGTCAATCCAGATATTTCCATGCCTTATATTATGTACCAGATTATGTTAATGGGTGGTACTATTTTGGGACCTGGAACTATATTTCTTATGTTGGTTGGTGCTTTTGTGGCTGCATTTCGGATTGACAACTGGACAAGTTTCTATTGGAATATTATTCCAATCACTATTTTTATAATTGTTTGCTTCTGCTTCAAATCAAATTTTCAGGTAATTTTTTTAAAATTCAAATTCATTTTCTCAGATTCATAATATTTTTTATTTTTATTTCAGTTGCTGGTTGCTCAAATTCTTTCAACGGGTTATGCTTTAGTGATGATGGCTGTGTTAGTGGGTACTGCATTACAGTTAGGCGAGGACGGTATCGGGTCTCCATCAGCCATCTTTTTAATATCGCTTTCTGGATCGTTTTTCATAGCAGCCTTGTTACATCCGCAAGAATTCTGGTGCATTGTCCCAGGATTATTATATCTGCTCTTAATTCCTTCCATGTATCTTCTACTTATAATTTACTCACTTATCAACCTTAACGTTGTATCTTGGGGTACTCGTGAAGTTGCAACTAAAAAATCTAAGCAGGTACATTTTTTCTGCTTTATTCATTCAAATATTTTACTAAACTCGTATTTTATGCTAATTTCATAGGAACTTGAAGCAGAGAAGAAAAAGGCTGAGGAAGCAAAGAAAAAGGCAAAGAAATCAGGATTTCTTGGATTCATTCCTGGCACTAATGCAGATGATACAGAAGGGACACTCGAGTTTTCGTTTGCAGGACTTTTTAAGCTTATATGCTGCACACAGCCAAAGACAATCGATGAAAGGCAACAAATGTTACGCATAGCTGATTCACTTTCAGATGTCAACAACCGCTTAGAATCAATCGAGAAGTACACTTTGAAGAGATTTAAAAAGATCAATATTAATTTTTTCTTCATTTTAGAACGCTTGATGTGCCAGTGACAGGACCTGGAAGGAAACGATCAGCAGTTATGAATTCTATGATGACTTCACGTGTTGGAATAGAGCACCATCGTGGTGGCCCTACAGATGAAAACGACAATCAAGAACGGGAGCACAAGGATGAAGATGAAGATGAGGGATCCTCCATGTCAGAAACTAGGAACGATCGTGATGATCTCGTTAATCCTTTTTGGATCGATGATCGGGATTTGAAAGGTGGGGTTGTTGATTTCTTGAATAAGACCGAAATTACTTTCTGGAAAGATCTAATTGAAAAATATTTGGCTCCAATCAACTCTGATGAAAAGAAAGAGGTAATTTTATTATTAAATTGTTTTCATAGTTTCAGTTTTAATCTTATTGCATCTTTTGTTTTAAAAGGCTGTAATCGCTCAAGGGCTTCGAGAACTCAGAGATCGTTCTGTGTTTTTCTTTTTTATGATAAATGCCATATTTATTATAATAGTGTTTCTCATGCAGCTTAATAAAGATCAACTTCATATCAAATGGCCTTTTGGAATCAAAACTAATGTAACACTTACGGATAATGGCGATGTAAGATTTGTTTTTATTTAAGCAGTTTTTATTTTTTTGTTACCTTTGTTTTGTTTTTTCTAGTTTTACATAACTAAAGAATATCTACAATTAGAACCAATTGGTTTAGTATTTGTTGGATTCTTTGCCCTTATTCTTATCATTCAATTTATGGCAATGTTATTCCATCGATTTGGTACTCTGTCACATATCCTAGCAGCAACGGAAATTACGGATTGTGGAAAAGAAGCTGATATTGTTACAAGTGCTGATGCTGCTGTGGATCGTGATGGAGTCCGACTAATTCGAAGATTTCAAAAACTCAAAAACTTTGATGGTAAACAAATTACATTTTCTATGAACTTTTTCTATAGAAGCTCTTTTCATTTTTCACGTAGGCGACAGTGATAACGGGAGACATATCGTGCCTGGGGATGTTGCTAGAAGGAAAACTATTCATAACTTAGAAAAACAGAAAAATTCAAGAAAACAAGTTGGAACTCTGGATGTTGCTTTTGAAAAGAAATTTAAGGAGATTCTGAATTGTAAGCTTACAAAATAAATAACATAGCATAACGGAATAATAAGAATTTGTTTACTGTTTTAGCTCCTGATAAACAAGCGAGACTCTTCGGTGGAGACAATTTCCAGGTTACGTTTCAAGCACTCAAAGAAAGACGGAGCAATGTACTTGAACGCCGGAGTTCTTATGCTGATCGAAAAAAATCAAATATGGAAACGTTGAAAGGTCCAATTTCACCAATGGGAAATGGTAATGGGAGTGTTATTCCTTCTGTTCAGTCAAGGACTCGAGGAAAAGCTCCAAAACCCAAAGTCACAAATATTGATTTTACAAATCAGGTTATTTTTTGTTCATTATAAAATTATAAATCTCTTTCTTATTCATAGAAATACTATCTGATATTTTAGGGATTTGTGCCTGATGAAGATGAATTATATGCCATTCAACCTGCAAGAAGATTATCTTTGGGATGGGTGGATCCAGAATCAGGACCACCACCACATGGTCATGATATTATCAGAAGAAATAACAACAATCCTTAAGAAGACTCGAAATACTTTTTAATTTAAAGACAACTAATTCTCGCCACATGTGTATTTATTACCATTAGATTTTAAGAAATATTTTTCTAATGCCAACAAAAGACTATCGCTTGGTCTCTTTTTTGAATTTTCATAATTTTGACATTTCGAATTCGATTGGGTTATTGTCATTTTTCTTTTGATTGAATTTTCCCAGTGTCTTTCTGTATTAAATTACTTTTATAAAGCATAGGTTAGAGAAGAGACCTTTTAAAATTACGAGTCAAATTTCGAGATTAAGTATTATTTTAAATCTTGAAAATTCAATAATAAAATTCCAATCATTTAAAATGATATTATTCATTTGTTTTAAATATGAAATCAATTATAATTTTTACGGATGATAACTCTGTGCAAGCACTTTGAGTTTCACCAAGGATTTTGAAAGGGATTCGAGCGTCATTCATATCAGAAAATTATCACAGTTGTTGCGTAAGAGTTGACTTCAAAATATCAAAATTACAACCTGATATACTTTAACTTCCGTTTTTCAGTAAAACCGGCTATCATCAGTGAAAGCGTAGAGCTATCACAATTTTGAAATTTTCCTTCAATTATATCCATACAGGATACGTGAAAAAATTAACAAGAAAAATCTCTTCTGTTTACAAGATTTAAGTTTGCATAAAATTTATTTTGGAAATTAACAAAATAAGGAAGTACATGTGCAAATTATTTATTTACTTTCAATTAATGTATCAGTGATATTCTTTTTTCATGATATTCTTTAACTCTCAAGGAACTCGTACAATATATATACACGGGGAAATGCGACAATCTGAATACGATGGCTAAAGAGCTCTTGGTTGCTTCAGATAAGTATGTTTACGCAATATTAGTTCAATATTATTCTTAAATAAACCGTACAACAGTATTATGCATAACCGACGAACGAAGTTTAGGTATATAGCTTCTTGAGCTTAATCGTTTCTACAATTTTCACTAGTGAAAATCGTCTCTACTACTTTCTCTAGTGAAAATAGTCATTACTATTCTCAGTAGTGAAAGTAGTAGTGAATTTGTGAAAAAAGTAGTGAAAAATTGAACTTTTTTGCTTGGGCCCTTAGGAGAAGTCCCTTAAGGAGTGCTCCGATTTTGCTCATTTTTGAAGTTGACCTCAGTTATGACCTCAAATGCTTATATACCAAGTTTCGTTTACATCTGTCAACTCGTTCCCGAGTTATCGTGTTCACAGACGGACTTTTAGATCACATATATACCTCCTTCGTCGGTTAATAAAACCAAGAATAATATTAATTTTTATACAGATACGAATTAACTTCGCTCAAAGCAGCACAAGTATTGAGTTGAACCATTTCGTTAGAAAATGTTCTGGATATCTGCGTCACTGCTCATTTACACAATGCTTCTGATCTCAAGAAAATGGCCATGGACTTTATCAAACAGAACTCAAAGGAAATATACATCGGCATCGGCTTGGGAGCTTTTCGTTAAAGAGTATCCGACATTTGTTATAGAATTATTGTGTATAACTTAATTTCTCTTCAATTTAGAACGTATAACAGGTGCAATGTTTTTGTATTTTTATAGTCGAGAGCCACAAATGTTAATTAAAGCAAACCTTTGGATGTGTTGTTATTGGTTTACACATTAAATTAATGTTTTTGTTTTTCGTCAACAAAAGTAATTTAGTGAAAAAATAAATTAAAGCAAATAACAAAATATAACATAGTAAAATTCTTAAGATCATCTTAAACTTTAACCAAGATTCACTTTTTTGTTTCTTTAACAGCTTACAATAAGTCAATTTTCAGTTTTATACAGGCTTAAATACGCTGCGCTCCTCTTCCACTTTACTTCCTAGCAAAAGACA
>JAQGCN010000846.1:0-14215 GCA_034699725.1 Friesea truncata | reverse complement strand
ATAATTTACGAGTGAAATATGGAATTGGATTTTGTGATTCAGATGGATGGAATCCAATAAAAATTGAAGATACACCAGAATTAATAAAACACATTAAACTCAAATACACAACTAAACCATTCCATTGTACAAAATGTGGACAGTTGTATAGTGAAAAGGGTAGTTTAAATCAGCATATGAAGATCCATGTCAATTTGAAGGAATACAAATGTGATGATTGTGGGAAGGAATTTGGACAGAAGAACCATTTAACTGCTCATATTCGTACTCATACTGGCGAGAGACCCTATAAATGCCCCCTTTGCCCGAAAACATTTGCTACAAATACTGATATGAAAGTTCATCTAAATCGCTGTCACATAAAGGAAAAACATTGGAAATGTGAAGTATGTAATGTGGATTTTACATCAAACAATGGTTTGTACTATCATAGGAAATCCAGACAGTGTGTTGACGCTCATAAAAATATTCAGTTTTCAAAATGAGTTAGAAATAATTACTATTTTTCTTTGTTCTCATTGGTTGAATGACGAAGTAATTATTTTTTGTTTAAATATTTTTACTTATTATTTGATGCATTTAATATAATTTTTTGGACGGATGAGGAAAAATAATTCTAAGTTTTAGATTAGAAATTGGACTAATTTTCATGAACATTATTTTTTAGTTTAGTTTTGGTTTTGATTTATTCTTTTGTATTTGAAAATTAATATTTTAACTCGTTTGTTATAAGGTCCACCAACTCTTTTTTTTGTCCATTTGCCTTAATTTCACAAGAAAATTTAATTGCTTTGCTACACTCCATTAAATTCGGTGATTCAAAATTTTGTTTAAAAAATCAGTTATAAATTCCATGATATTGTTGACGTTGTATAAACAAGGAATGTATGAATTTAAAAATTAATTTGTTAATTATACTTTCTTAATTCACACTGTATTGTTAAACACATATAAAATTATATAAGTAAGTCACCGTAGTTTGATTGACATTTTGGATGGATTGGATTGGATTGATTAAAGAATGTCTTGATTTTTGAAGTATTTTATTATTGAAGGTTAATGGCTCAATTTACAGAAAACACTGTTGCATCTTTCGTGTACCCAATTCTAAATTTGGGATCGTAGAGATCTTAAGGACTGTTTATGACATCATTAATCTTTCTTTTTTTGTTCTTCGGATCCAAGCTATTAAACATTGAAGACGACGACCAAAGTCCGGCTCAATTCCTCGCTTTCTAAAAATACCCCACAGAGATTTTAAGACTAGTTTGATTGATTGCAGGCAAATGACTTGTCGAGTGATGACCCTGATATGGAAATGGAACTTTTTATTCTCAATTTGACTTTTCTGGAGCATCGGATAAGAAAATTAAGATTAAATTCATTTTTAAGTATAATTTCCACATAGACTTTTTGTGTGACACATTTGCTTTTAATTTCAATGAAAAAGAAAGGATGGTTGGCTGTTATATTACAATATTTAATGTCCAATAAACTATATTGTTTGAGAGAAGCTATAATCGTAAATCCAACGAAGTCTGACGTGTATCTAGGATAATTGACGACATGATGCTAAGAATAGCATTGGACCTCGTGGTTTATAAATCCTCATTGTTATAAAGAGGTGTAACATTTTTTCTATTGTAAATGCGATCTCTATTAAGGGATATGATAAGAAACATCATCTAAGGATGTTGTCGATGACAATTTCTCCTTTGAGTCATTATTTGCCAGGAGCAAAGACCAAGGGACGCCAAATAACATCGAGATCCATTCCTTCTTATTATAAATAGACTTTTTCCACCTGTCTCTAATTAGGAATATGATAAATCTTTACGAAAAGAAAAGATGGGGGCCTAAGAAAGCAGAGGGGTGAATGAATGAAGAAAATCAACGTTTCCGGGATTGATTTTCTATTTTTGGGTCAGGAGGGAAAGGGTCAAAGTCACCCAGTGAGATTTTTGCAGAGCCTTATAAAAACCAAAGAACTTCTTTCCAAATTTACTATTTCTGTCTTTTACTAATCCGAGATCAGTTATAAATTCTTATTGTTGGTTGTCAATAAATATTAATATCTCTTATTGTTTGTATGAGTAAGAAAAAAACTTTTAACACCATGAAGCTAATTGTTCTTCTTTGTTTTGGGATTGGACTCTGTACAGCTACGAATCTTCAAGAAAATAGTTTCAGCGCTACGAAAACACTAAGCGATGTTCCAACAAGTGGTAGTGTTGTTGCTGAAGCTACACCGGAGCAATACAGAGCGTCATATTATTATGGTGGCCCACATCCTCAGTTTGTGAATGGAAATCCAGAATGGAGTAGGGATAGTTATGCCAATGCAGCAACTGATCTAGGATATAATGCTGATAGTTCACAAGGTCATGGATCTTATTATCCAGCACCATCAACATCTTATGGTGTTGACGATGGTTAGATAAACATTTTTAAGAATTTTTTTAAAAAAAGCAACACTTTTTACTTAAAATTCTCGTTTTACACAGGCAGCGATTTTGATGGAATTGGAGGTGGCTTAGGTGGTCTTGGAGGTTTAGCTGGGCTATTGGGATTTAAAGGGTTGAAAGGACTTGGAATTCTTGGAATTTTAAAACTTGGAATTCTTCCCTTTATCTTCCTTGTTCTTCCAGCATTGCTCCTACTTCCATTACTCCTCCTTTTTATTCCAATTCCAGTAGTCACAATTCCTCAAGGAAGAAGTATTGGAATTGATATCAAGGATATAACTGGACGAATGTCAACTTTGGCAAGGAGTGTTCTGGACAGTGATAAATGTATTGAACGGATGAGTTGTGAAATGAGTCGATACAGTCGTGGGACATTTATTGACAAAACATTGAAAAGGTTCGTTAAAACTATTCTAAATAATGAAAAAATTATTTTACTAATAATATGATGATTTTGAAAAAAATGTAGAGTAATCTTTAAATATGAAACACAAATGCCAAATCCACTCCAACGGATGGCCCGTGCTTATTTGGAACCAATTGGATGTAAAAAATACACCTGCTTTCTCTTGGACGATTCAAACAATCCAGCATCCAAGAAATACAAGAAAACATCTTAAAATATTTCATTCTTGTTTTTATTAATTTGTTTTTCTTCAAATATTTTTTATTGTTACTATTATTTTTGGTTTAATTTTTTCTTTCTCTGGGACTAATGGGACAAGGGACAAGGACTTTCTAAGGTGACTCGGTTAGTGGAACAAAAAACTGAAGACAAAAGTGACAAAGCCAAATCGAGAGGCATAAAATCCAATTTGATTAATTTAAATTTTAAGTAATAGATTTTTTTTGAGTAGTATAACAGTGATACGATTTCAGACGATCTCTTTAGTTTTGATCTCTAAAACATTTTTGACAAAAATGTGACAAGACCTTAAAAAAATACAGAGCTTTCACTTTAAAAAGAAGTAACAGTTTAACGTTTTGACTACTTGTTTAAATTAAATTTTGTTGTTTATTCATTATTTTTTTATTGATTGAAATAATTTATTTGAAATTTGTTGAATAAAATCAGATTTCTCATCCTTTGTGAGGTGTAGGTGGACGACTGATTGATCTGCCAATTGGTTTTATGGGTTTGTCCACTGGAAATGCGACTACAGCAATTGAGCCTTTATTAAAATAAGAAAAATTTATAAATTATTGCAAATAAAAAATCAACTTACATAATGCTGTAACACAGAAAATTATTAAATAGAACATTTTAATAATATTCATTCTCCCGAGTTCAAAAAATTTCAAATTATTACAATAAGAATGCTAAATTCTAACTAATCAGTAAACAACTGCTCAAATCCCTTTCACTTGCTAAAACAATGAAAAGCTCCATTCATGAGCTAAATATTTTATTATGAAAGTCAAGAATGGACCAATTAAATTATACTTTCTTTAATTTTTTAACTTTCCCATTCCTAAATTTATTAATGGACAAACAAAAAACATTGATTGAAATATTACAAATTGGATTTAAAAGATTTTACTAATTTTTAAAAAAATGACAAAGCTTCAATTTCTCATCAATAATATTTAATAGACAACAGCTAAAGTGTTGGAAGCTCCAAGGCGTCTTGCTCTTTCGTCAGTTTCTTTCTCATGAAGCATTGGATAATGTGGTCCTCCTGAGCGCCATGATGGTTGTGCCTGATTGGATGACAGACTGTGATGAGTACGAATGATCGATTGAGTAGTTGGGGCATAGTAGGGTCTTGCAGTTGCAGCGCGGTAGTAAGTATTCGCTGTAGGGTGATATGTATAGGGTCGCGCTGTTGTTGCTGCTCCGACTCGAGTCCATGTGATATGCGAGTCATCCTTTGACACAACCCTCCAATCCCCTTCTTGTTCAAAGTGTTGTGGTCTCTGGGTTGGATAGGTATTGTATGCAGAATAAGTCCTTGGGGTTGGCTGAGGTATTGTTGAGCGTACTGGTGTGCTGTCACTTCCACGGTAGCGTGAGAACGTTACTTCTCTTCCATCTTCTGCACGATAGCTTACACTGTCTCCTGATTTGAGTTGAAGTGTCGGCTTCCAATTTTGGCCTGGAAGGTTTTGGTTGTGCGCGTAGGTATCATGCATTGACTTGTAAGATGCATAGTGGGACTGCCCACCTTGTTGATTTCGACGGCGGTCGTCTTCACCACTATCTACTCCTGTTTTAACAACTCTTGCAAGTACCTGAACGAAAAATAGAAATTTTGAATCAATTTAAATATCTGCATTTTTTTTGTATTTTTGAGTAAGTGTCAACCTCGTTTTGTCCATGGCCAAGTCTTTGCACTGGAACGCCAAGGGTTGGCTGGGGTTGCCAGTGAGTTCTTTGTGTGGGTGGTGGTTGAGCATTTCTTCTTCGGTACGTAATATGTCCATCGCTTCGACTTTCCACAATCCAATTAGGATCCCCATTTTCTCCATGAGGTGGGTTGTTGCTCCAAGATCTTGTGTTGACACCAGTTGATTCTTCTCGCCATGGACGCATACCAGAATGACGCCATGAATGACTGTTCCCTTGCCTTTCTTTCACATAAGTAATGTGATCTCCACTTTTACTGCTTACAGTCCAAACTCCACTTCCATCATTATGAGTAGTTGGTCTAATAGTGGTAGTGGCTGTTGTTGGATATCTTTGTCCAGAAGAACTTGAACTTGACCACGTATTTCTATATGAATAACCTTGCCCTTGATTCCATAAGTCATCGCGTCCTCCAGAACTTTGAGGTCCTGAGCGGAGTTCACGTTGGGGTGTGCGTGTGGGTCTTCCTTCAGAAACCAAACTGTATAAATCTAATAGAACAGATATATTTTTATCTTGCTTTCTTTTAAAATACTTGGTTTTGTTTTTACCTTGAGTTGGCTTCCATGGATCGTTTACAAAATCATCATAAAGTGAAAGGCCATGGTCATGTTGATTTTGAGGGTGCGTCCTTGATGCTGCTCGAGAATTTACATAAGACTCAGAATGAATTGGGACACCATCAGGAGTTATTTGCTGTTCTGATCTAGTGGGATACCTTGGTCTGTCATAGGCTCGATAAGCTTGACGCTTATATCTTTCCTCCTGAAATGTGAAGTTCAAACTATTGTAGATGAAGCTATAAAAATCTTGACCTATACTTTTGATATATTGTTCCAAAGTACAACGATGGATACTATGTATACGTTGAGAAACTTTTGATTAAATTAAATACAATTGTCAATTGTTGCAAGAGTGAAAAATTTTCTGAATTCATAAAAAATTCTAGATTTGTTTTGGTTTTGTAAATATTGAACGATGAATTTGGGAAAGAAAGAAAATGAAAGGAAAGTTTTCTAAAATAATTTTTAGTAATCTACAATTTCTCTTTTAGATGTTACATTTCATAGAATAAAAATCAATGAAATTTTGTTCATAAATTATTAGGTTAAATGAAAGTTTTAGAAATTTTACCTGAGCCGGCAAAGCAGTTGTTAGTGCTATCCCTAACAGGAGAATTTGAAAATAACTTTTCATTTTTAAATATTTGAATGATATGAATTCAAAATTAGTAATAAGCGATTTCATAAGATTTAACTCTTATTTATTAATTTTGGCCCAGATTCATGGCCAAGTCATAACTCGTGAGGTAAGCACATCTTGCAATGTTGACATTGACATTGACCTTTCATGGATGAAATAAGCAACATAGAAAATAAAAGGATAGAAAACACTTTCATCTTTTATCTTTCTTGAAGAAATTTCCCGAATATGCGTCAAAAATATTACAAATCCAAGGACAATATTCCAAAAAAAATTTTTTTTTAATTCATAAACATCTTCTCATCATGTAATTTTTTGTAGGAAATGAAATAATAATTTTAATTAAAACTCGAAAGCACCACCAAGGAAAATAAAGTTTAAAATTAAAGTTCTTCTTTTGGATTATCGATAAGCGTTTCAATAAAAATTGTTAATTCTTCTGGATTTTGTAATCCTCCATAAGGACCCTTTAGTTCGCCATTTGCATAAACATTTAATGTTGGAAATTCTTGAATCTAAAAAAAAACAAAATATTATTTAGTCAAACTTTAATTTTTTAATTAATTACAACCTTACATCATTTTCTTCGCACAAAGCTTTATTTCGAGTACAGTCAACTTTAGCAATTTTAATCTTTTTGTTATACTTATAGTAAGCAGCTAATTCTTCCCATATTGGATCCAATTTCTGACATGGAGTACACCATGGTGTATTAAAATTGACAAAGATAAGTGGTTCAGATTTTAAAACTTCATAAAAATTATCTTGATCCATGACAAGTGCTGGACTTTTGTATTGATTTTCATCCTGGGCATTTTTCTTTGGTGCTTCTTTTTTGCCTAATTTGCTATAGACAAAATTTTTCAAAGATTCAATATCCATTTCTTTTTTGGAATATTTTTCATCCTGAAATATAATTTTTAGTTAACGTTCTTTCGTTTTGTCATTCCTTCAATCACAATCTTACCAAAGTTCCATCAACAAACCATACAAGACTTGGATATCCTCGTATTTTGTGTTCGTTACATTTTGATTTATACATAGTACAATCTAATTGTCCAAATGCAACATCATCATCGTATTGAAAATGTTGAGATACTTCTGGCCATGAATTTTGTAAATCAATACACCTACTTGACCATGGTGCACAGAAATTTATAAAAACTTTTCCATTTGATTGAATAAAACCATCAAAGTTTTCTTCAACTAATAAATGTAAACCCATTAAAGGAGGTGGTGGGGTAGCAACACGAGAACCATATACAGGCTATAAATTAAACATTGCATAAATCATAATTCAATTTAATTAATTCGTATTACATCTGCTCCAGGATTGATGAATGAATTTAGAAATTGTTCCAAAGATTGAAAATCTTTAACTCCACGAAATCGGATTCCACCAACATTTTCTGATCCGAATTTATAAAATTTTAATCTAAATGATCAAAATTAATGATTATAATTTCTAAATATAAAAAATTAAAAATATTACGTTGGATAATCTGTAACATTTTGTTCTGCACAAAGTTCAACGTCCGCTGTGCAATCAACCTTTGCAAGAACCAAATCATCCCCACCACGATTATTGTATTTTTGTCCCAATTCCTCCCAAACGGGGGCGACGGATTTAGATTCGCCATTCCTAAAATAACGAGAGAAAGTTTTTTCTGATAGCCAATGTTATTGTTAATGTCATCCTTTAATACGAAAATTGTTAAGTTGAGAAAGTTTTATAATTTTTCTTACCATGGTACGAAAAAAAGGATAAAATGATTTTTAGTATGTACTTCAGAATTGAATTCTTTGATAGTATATTTTACAACAGATTCCAATGGCTGTTGACCTCCAAGTCCAGTAACAGCAAAAAAAGATACAATAAATATTGAATGTAAAATTGATACCATTTTTGTTGATCTCTTTTTTGAATTGAATCTCATAGTTGTCAAATTAATTGAAGGAAAGTAATTCTTAAAATTAATCCCTCTAACACTTCAACACACTGTGATTTTTGGAACTTTTAGTCTTGTATTTCGGATTCTTTGTATGGAATTGTAAAAAAATATTGTTAGATATGCAATGTTAAAGATGAAAACCCGTTTCACCGAAAGGCAAATAATTTTCTTCAAGGACTTGGTGTTGGTGTCAAAGCCCTCCAGCTTTCCATTTCACTAAACTTTTGGTGGTAGGTTTTTGTAAGTTAGGAAACCACTGGCTATGAAATATAACAAAGAACAGGTGAAGAATTAATAATAATTATAACTACCTCCGTAACTTAAGACTTAAGATGTTATTTGTCTTCTATAAGAATATCAGTGTTCAAATAAGGTATATTTCACTCTTAAATCTTAAACTTTTAAAACTACGAAAATTTTAAGCTACTGCAGAGATACGAATTGATGATTTAAAAGTGAGAAACTCTGTTTAAGAATTACTTCAACAATGGTCTTATTATTGTCTTTTCATAAATTCATTCTTGACTTCTTCCCTTTGGAGAGGGAGGGGGTGTATTTGAAGCTGTTTCACGAATTCATTCACTCTAAAAATAACTGATTGAACATTTTTTGATTGTTGAATACTTTTATTTGAATATGAATAATAAAATTGTTATGAAAAAATGAATTTTTTAAAATCAAAATCATAATTTTTAAAAAAATGGATGTTTTATGTGAATAAGGAGGAGTGACGCTATCAAAGTTTTTTGTTGTTTTTGGCGCGAGTTTTAAGAGAAAATTTTTTTGTTAAAAATCACACGCAAGGCACAACACACAACAACGAAACGATTTTAAATTCGGCATTTTTCTTCTTCTATTTCTATTTTCATTAAATAATTTAACTCATACTCAACCTAACTAAATTGATCAACATGGATATGGATATTGGAGAACATTATATGGTTCGTAGAATTGATGGACAGTGGTGTAAGTTCTTAATTGATAAAAAATAAGTATTTAACTTTTTGGCTTATGATTTCAAATTGTCAATTTAGATCCTGCTGAAGTTATTCAACGACGTGAGAAATTCGGTCAAGCAGATTGTTACGAGTATTACGTACATTATGATGGATTTAACCGTAGACTCGATGAATGGGTACAACGTGAACGTGTTATGAGTTCTAAATTCAATGTCAGATCTGCTTCTAATCCAGTCTCTCCAGAACCACCAGGTCAAAAGGCTCATAGTCCTGGTCAAGCAGAGAAGAAATTGACAAGAAATCAGAAGAGAAAACACGATGAAATTAATCATATTGAAAAACCTATTGAAGAAATGGATCCTACAACAGCAGCTCTTGAAAGAGAACATGAAGCTATAACGAAGGTAGAGGAAGATGTTATGATGTTAATAGTAGTAAGAATTAATCTTGGACATTTTGGTTTTTAGGTAAAGTACATTGACAAGGTACAGTATGGGAAATATGAAATAGATACATGGTACTTCTCACCTTATCCAGAAGAATATGGAAAAGTTGGAAAGTTATGGATATGTGAATTTTGTTTAAAATATATGAGACTAGAAAAAACATACCGATATCACTTGTCTGTCTGTACTATGAGACAGCCACCAGGAAAAGAAATTTATCGAAAGGTAAATTTATTTCAATTTTGGTATAATTTTAACATAATCCAGTTCGATGTCATCTGACTTTGTTTATATGGGTTGTAGGGTACATTGTCGATTTGGGAAACTGATGGAAAAGACTACAAAATATATTGTCAGAATTTATGTTTGCTGGCCAAACTGTTCCTGGATCACAAAACATTGTGAGTGAAAATTAAAAAATCCATTTTGCTCCAGCTAATCAAAGTTTATGTTTTTGTGTATAGATATTTCGATGTGGAGCCATTCCTATTTTATATTCTTTGCGAAGTTGACAAATTTGGAGCTCATATTGTAGGTTATTTTTCTAAAGAAAAGGAAAGTCCTGATGGAAACAATGTGGCTTGTATCCTAACTCTTCCTCCTTTCCAACGAAAGGGATATGGAAAACTTCTTATAGCTTTCAGTTACGAACTATCCAAATTAGAATCAGCAGTTGGATCTCCAGAAAAACCACTATCGGATCTAGGTAAGTGAGATTTTAGTCACAACAAACAGAAGCCTTTTTCATTGTTTTGTTTGTATTTTTCTTTTTGCAGGAAAATTATCATATCGCTCATACTGGTCTTGGATTTTACTTGAGATTTTACGTGATTTCCGTGGGATCCTTTCAATAAAAGACTTGTCCAAGATGACATCAATTTCTCAAACTGATATAATTTCTACACTTCAGTCACTAAATATGGTAAAATACTGGAAAGGTCAACATGTTATTTGTGTTACACCAAAAGTAGTAGAAGAGCTTTTACAAACATCACAATGGAAAAAACCAAAACTTACAGTTGATGTAAGCTGTTTACGATGGACTCCACCACGTAAATCTTTTCAAACTGTGAAGAAAAAGTAAAGTTAGTAAATAAATATGACAAAGTTAATTTTTAATATCACTCTTCACAGTTCAGTTTAATTAATTTATTGACAAAGTTTTTAGTATAGTTTATTCAGCCTTTCTTTTTTACCGTTGAATTATTAATTATATTGTAAAATAAGTTAATGTTGTTAAGCTAAGAGTTAATCTTTATAAATTAAAATCACGAAACACGTTAAGTTCTATTACAAAAGAAAGTAATTGATTTAATTTAGGAATGGTAAATATTTTATTATGAAATTAGTTTGTAATTAATAGGAAATAGCACACGGTACTTACTCAGTAGGAGTCATAGAGTTTGAAACATGATTTGTTTTCACATTGCATTAAGTCACAATGATGAACATAATTGAGGAATTCCTTTTTATCTTTATAATATATATTTGTTACCAAAACGTTCAAAGCAGGCCGACTGGATTTGAACTGCTCTATGATCCTTTTTGTAAGAAATTTGCATGAGTCTGTTGAAGCAGAAGACAACCTTAGGTAGAACAGATATAGATTGGGGGAAGAATTCATTAGTTTCAGAGGTTCATCAGCCTCAAGTGGAGTAGAACTAAAATTTGCATCCACACATACTGCTAATCGCTGCAATTTGTGGCAAGACTGTAAAGCTTCAAACAACGGTGTGACAGACCTGATATAATTCTGTTCAAATCTAAAAGAAAATCAACCATTATTAGGAAAATCACAAATGTATCTTAGGTATATTATTTTTGATTACGCAAAATCTTTGAGATGAGGCATTAGTTTCAATGCTGTGTATAAGCATTCTGTGTAACTATGGGTTTTTCCAAATGGATGTACTAAGCGTAAACTTTTAAGTTTACAAGATTCTGCAACCTAAAAATAACAAATAGAGAGATTTTAAAAGTGCATGATTAGGAATGAGTCTCAACCTTAATGAGAAATTGGCCATCGCCAGCTAGAGGCAAGTTGCAGAGCGTAAGATATTCCAAATGAATCCAACGACTAATATTAGAAAGAGCCACACCGACATTGCCAAATTCTGCTCTAATGTCATATTCGGATGACTTTTGAACCCTACATACAAAAAATCAAAATGTATAAATTCATATTCTAGCGTGTGAATTTGCCAGTATACTCACAGTTCAAACTCTTTAACATTGTGACAGTTTAATGTTAACCAATCGAGTCCTGTTGGAGGCTGGTGCTGGTTTTGTTTCGATGTATTTGATGATGATCCATTTGGAGTCTGAAGCATGGTGTTATCTGCTAGCTCTTGATCAGAATTGTACTGTAGTATAATTTCCGGAGCAATGATTGCTGAATACAACACACACAACACACTAATGGTTAAATGAACTAAATTTTAACAAATAAAGAAAACCTTACGAAACAAACATGCTAGTGGAACTGAGATTTTCTGAAGTAGTGAAAGTTTAGCAATGTCTGCACAACCGTCTGGAAACTTCTCATATTCTCTTGATAGTCTACCACGTACTGTTACTTCTTTCAGCTTGGAATTATTTACAGCAATTTGAGACCAATCCTAAATATAACATGAATTAGTCAGCATGAAATGAAATGTATAACTTATTTAATTCAATTCTTACAAGTACAACGCTAGTTTCTATATGACAGGTAAATGATTCCAGATTAGGAGCATGTTCTAAAAACTTATGAATCTGTAAGGGATAATTTCTAAATCCGCCACATGGTTCAATAGCCAACTTTTTGAGCTAAGAAATTCAAAGAATTTTTTAAAGATGTACTCAAATATGAATTTTAGATTTGATTCAATACACTTTACCTGAGATAAGTCAATATTTGTATCTAAATCTGTTTTGAGAGCTCCATACGAAAGCCATGACAAATTTGATAAACTGAATCCTGGAGGAAAATCTAGATAAAGTATAAAAGAAATTAGTAAAAGATATAATTCACAAACAACAAAAGTCTTACCAGTCTTTCGTGAAAGGTAGCATGGGTCCATCCAAAGTTTCATCGTAGATTTCAAACCGTCTAAAGCATTTCGAACATTGTTCTTATGAAATGAGGCCAATAAATAATGGATTATCTTTGGTAAATCATCTAGTGATGTGCATGAAGATGAAGGTATTGTGACAACAAGAGTGTGAAGATTAGGAAATTCTAATTTGAAAATGTCAAGGTTCCATAGATCATTATCAAATGATAATGAATTCCTTTCTAGCTGTCCTATCATCCAAAATTCTTCAATGTTGGTGCAAAGTGATGCAATAAATGATATTCCGTAAAAGTTCATCCTTACATATTTGAGGATTGAATCTTTGTTGATATGAAAAAGTAGATATTTGAATTGTTGAAATTTTTCACGTAGGAGTAACAACTCATCATATATTTTGTTTGATTCAACTGCCGGTCTTGTTGTTTGCTTCTTTCTTTGATTTATAATAGATTTTTCCAAATTAGTGTCGTAAGTCCAAGAAAGTCTATCAAGAATTGGCAATGGACTTTTAAGTACTTGAAGTAAATGAGTCCAATTAAACAGAGTGCCAGCCACGTGTAGTCCCTAAACAAACAATACATTTTATTACAAAACTTAATAAGTTAACAATAAAAGTTTTAAATAACATTGACTTACTTTAAGTAATGGCAAATTCAACACAAGCTTTTTAATAAGATAAGAAGAAATCCAGTTGATATTAGTAAGTGTTAAACTGGTAATAATTGAAGATCTCTGCTCAATAAAAGTGATTGTTGCATGTCGTGAAATCCCAATGTTCCAAGGAATGCACAAGTTCTGACATATGGTTCTATCATGTAATATTCTTTGAAACCGTTGGCATGTCTCGGATAATTGGACCATGTCACACATTTCGAGCTGGTGAAATATGTTAAGAAGAACCTCGTCACTTAACGAAAGTATTGTCTTTACAGGTTTAGATTGACAGGGATTCATGTTGTTTGTTTTGTCTTTCAAATTAATTAATTACACTTTTTAAAATCTTTTTGTCTTTCTTTCTTTCTTCTTTTATTTAATTTGTTTGGTTGAAAAAATAAAATTCAAATTATTTAAATTCTCACTGAAAAAAGTTGTGGAAAGTTAGCGAACAAAACATTAAAAAATTTAATTAATATTTCTATTGTAATACCCTGGAAAATTAATTATAATTGCTCATTACTATTCAAAATTTTATCCTTGTTGGTTATTACACCTATGTTGATGTTAAGCTAAGAGTTAAAATATATTTTCATAAATTAAGATCATGAACCAAGTTAAGTTCTACAGCAAAAAGAATTGGAAAAAATTATTTCGTCTACGATAATTTACTATTTATAATTAATTAAATAAACGAAGTAACTTAACATAAAATTATTACTGGCAACTAGAAGAATAAGAATTGATTTAACTTCATCTTCACACTACAAAATTCCTTAGCATCAACGTAACCTTACCCTGCAAGCCATCCATTCGGCTGAACCTGAAAAATAGAAATTAAAGGATATTGATTAGTTTGTAATTTACAGAAAATAGCACACGGTACTTACTCAGTAGGAGTCATAGACATAGAGTTTGAAACATGATTTGTTTTCACATTGCATTAAGTCACAATGATGAACATAATTGAAGAATTCCTTTGTATCTGTATAATATTTATTTGTTATCAAAACGTTCAAAGCAGACCGACTGGATTTGAACTGTTCTATGATCCTTACACTTCTCTTACCGACCCCCCGAGATACCCTTCGTTTACCAACCTATGTACAAATGTACTTACCGGTTAAAGACCG